>QVNV01027019.1:0-87786 GCA_014825455.1 Pseudomyrmex pallidus | reverse complement strand
TATTCACGTATATGTATATACATATATGTATATGTTTCTGCACAACACCTTGGAAACGGCTCGTATTGGCCTTATATATTTCTTAGTTTAAAATGATATTATTGTCTCGAAAGAGACTTCAAGAGAATGAAGACACACAGAACTCTAGAACAATTATGGAGATCTGATTTAAAAATAGCCGCAAGACATTGGTCGCGAACACTTCCCGTTTTTTTTTTCTTATCTTTGTAATCCGGACATTTTCTATCTTTATATCGTACGTAGTCCGTATTGTTACATTGAGTTGAGAAATCACAGTTGTTTTCCGCGAGAAACACGAAGACGGATGATGTTCTCTCGCCTATTGCGATTCAACACGACGTTGTAGCGCGTATAATTTCACCGTTTTGACCGTACGAGATAGCATCACGAATTTACATAGTCATTTACCTCCGTTCGGACACGTGTAAAAATGATATGCCGTTCGACAAAATTGTACACGCGCGCATAATGTGCACAGACACTCCGCACGCGTCTTCCGCAAGCGAACAGCTTCTCCCGCAAACGTTTTTGGCGTAATATATTAATGAGGCAATTTATTTTTCGTGTTAATTTCGCAAGGACACAATCTTTTGCGCTATTGCATCCGCTATCTTAAATCTATATCTCTGTGTAAAAAAAAAATATCTTCGCGCGCGATCATGCTTGCTTTTCCAACGACTTGTTTGCTTGACAATTTGCACAAATTAATAATTTAGAAAGAAAGAAAAATGAGGAAAGTCTTGAATTTGTTCATCGAACATCCACAATTAGATTTTCATTCCGCTTCTTTTTACTTAAACTTTTTAAACGGAAATTATATATGTATGTCTATTTACGTTACGTCGTTTTGCATTCGGATTCTGTCACACATGCATGAACGTTACGTGATAGGCGTTTGTGTGTCGCGCCGTTGCACGCATATGCAAGAACCGATCGTACACGTCCATTATGCTCGCTCGTGTATTATACGCGCGGTGTGATAAGCGGCACGCGTGTGTATGTGTGTGTGTGTGCGTACTGTAAACCCGCTGTCTCGATTGGTAGCCGCGAAAAATAATACGCGTACTAAAGTTCGTCTTTTCTTTCGTAGACAATCTATTGTTTTTTTCGGCACGAACGTCAGTGGCATAACTTTGTCAGGTTGTCGCGAAAAGAGTGTTTTTTTTTTTTTTTTTTTTTAACACTTGGACGGAACAGTCCGATTGTCTCAAGTTCTCGATCGTCGATCTCGATCAAGTACGCAGGTGTTTTACGCGCGGTAAGTGACTCCGAGTAATATTGTAGCAGCTGGAAATCGGCGCCGGGATATCTCTTATGCAATTCGCATGTGAGGTTTTAGTCTCTAATCGCTTGTGGTCGTATCTGGTCATTTTGTTGGTGTCTCACCGGACTCGGATTCGAATCTATATATTGCATTCAGAATGTGATTTTCCGATGGGCGATCTCATTGTCACTTGTCGCGAATGGACAAACGTAGATCTGTGATTTCGATAGATGAATTCGCGCGATTCAGAATTAATTTCTCGAAATGCTTTGCCGGCATTCCTGACACGGCGACAACGTGCATGTGATTCCGCGACGCGTCACTCGATCGATTATTATGATTTTCGATCAGTATAGGAAGTGAGTGGAAATATATATATATATATTTTTTTTGTTTTGTGGTCCGTGTGTGACGTTTCACGCGTTTATTTTTTAATATTAAGCACAACGCGTTAATCTAGTTTTAATATGTATTCATCTGTCAATGTTCATGTGATCTTATTAAATGTAATATTTTTATGTTATTTTTTGTTAAACTCGGAGAGGAAGATTTCAATATGCGCATACAAAGTAATGACTTTTTACAAATGTTTTTGATATTAAAAAAAGACGCACGTTACGTACAGTGACTGGCAATAAACGGTCTTGTGAGAGGAGAAGCAAATACTTCTTCTCTGTATGCCGTTTTATTTCAGCCTACCAACAACTACTGAAAGAGAATGGCGCGTAAAAGGGAACCTGTTTCTCCTCTCAATTCATCGCCGATCATTGTATGTATTTATCAAATCAAGTGTAACACGCGTGCGACTTAGAGTGTTAAATGTGTAATTTGCACAGTGTAATATTAACGTTTTTACTTAAATAAATAAGAAAATACGCGTGATTGCTTGTTACAGTACGGGTAACGTGATGTATGCAAATTGTAACATCTTGAACGACGCGGACTTGTCATTGAAAACTGCGGTAAACATGGATAGAGACGTAATAGAATTCGAGCTTCGTATGAAACTTCGGGAATTGCAAGAGGAAAATAATCTTCTTCACGACGAACTTGAACGACACGAAGCGGTAATCGATAATCTTAAAGTGCAATGCGGCAATGCGAAGAAGCAGTTGTAAGTGCGTTTTACTCCGTATAAAAAAAATATTTCAACAAATTTGTACGAACAAACGATGGAAATTTTATACAAAAATGCGCGATATTTCTTGACTTATGTGAGATTGTTCGCTTTATCGATATAGAGATCGATATGTACAAACGTGTCAGCAATTAGAGAAGGAAAATGACGAGCAGAGAGAAGAATTGAACAAAATAATTTTGAAAGAAAAGACTACGGCTTCGACTCTGCAAAGATGTACGAAGGAGAAGGAGAATTTGACAAAACGAGTGGAAGCCATGGAGATCGAGGTGAAACTACACTCGCAATTTTTTTTCACAGAAGAAAGATTTTTCAGATGCACAAACGTTTATGTAGTAATAAAGACACATTGAAAGATCCTTTTGTACATCCAAAATTTGTGTTAAATTTTTTAATTTGGCGTTTTAGATGCAAACTATATCCGCTTTAGAAGAGAAAATCGAGAAACTCAGCAAAGAAAAGACGGATGCTATGAGACAAGTTATTAGACTGCAAGAAGAACTTGACGAAAAAGAAAACGAATGTAAATACTTGAAGGCCGCAATGGCTGAGTTAGAGGATACAAGTATTGGTCTGAAAAAGTCTTACGAACATACGATCAATGTAAGCGTAAAAATTATCTCTGAAAAAAGATGCACGCATTTATATTGTAAATTATAATGTGATGTGACTTCACGTGAAAATGTAATTTTGTAATGTGCACAGAGTCTGCGCGAACAGAATCGTCAGCTCGCGGACGAGAACACGGAATTGCAATCGTTGTCGATGTTCAGTCAATATTCTTCGTGTGAGAAAGTAAATTGTTATTATTATGACAAACTAAATATATGTAGAAAAAATTGTTTCGCGGTATATAATTGGCGATGCGCGCAATATTTACAGCTCTCCTTGTCATCGCCAATTACAGATGGGTGTTACACACACAGCACGCCCTATAAGTGCACGACGAAAGTGCTGCTACAAGAGTCATTATACACGGAATTAAAAGCTTCGGTAAGTGGAAACGTTCTTCGTAATTTCTTTCTAATAGGTAGTGTTTTATTTTTTACATTACATCACGCGTATCATATTGCGTGTTTCAGGGCTTTGTAGCTGGATGTGCAAACGACTCGTGCAAACAAGAACTCGAGGAAGAATACAATGATGATATTTCCACAGTATTGGAACAGTTGGAAAAGTCAGTTTTTTTTTTTTTTTTAATTCGATCAACTTTTCAATTTTTCTTTACCGATCATCTCTTTTTTCCTTCTTTTGATTTGATAGATAAAAGTTTATTTTACATTTTAGTTTTGTGTGTGATTGGCTTTCAGAATTATACAGATTTGTGTTACGATGTGGAGTTCTAGTAACGATATACCGGACTTTAATCCGCAGGATTCGAAAACTCACAATATCGAGGCGTTGAAACGGAAGACGAACGTTTTGTTGGATATGGTTAGTCGCGTTGGTTTTTTTTTTTTTTTTCAATATTTTATTTCTTGAGAATTGTATTTTATATTGTCATTGCGCGATCTCTTCGACGTATGATAAGACTTACCGAACCGAGACTTACCTTGACACGCACGCTGTGAAACGTTATTATACTGCTACTATATCAGATGACCGTTCACATTTGCAGTATAAACATCTATTATTATGAAAATAAAAACTACATACGTATGCGGTTTTCTCTCTTTTTTTTCTCTTCTCGTGCGTGACTTGCTCTTTTATTTGAAAAAAAAAAAAAATTAAAAAAAAGCGATCTCTTTTTGCGTCTTTTTTTTTTGCAAGGCGACCGAGGAATTCACGAGGAAGAGCGCCAAAGATGATGCGAGCACACAACTGCGAGCCGATCCAGCGGACGCAACCTTTGCGCAATTCGGCGTTCCGTGTTTCCTGGACCTGGCACGCACGTGAGTTAATAATATTCGTCGCTTGCACACATTAACGCGAAACACTTGCGCCTTTGTGATTAATGTGTTAGCGCGCGCTACGGAGTTAAAGGTAGAGTTAATTAATTTGCGGAAAAAGAGTTCTGATGCGAGTTCGTTGTCGTGGAATTGGTCGGGAGAAACGTGTCGAGTTCTTTTTACGAAGGACCGAAGCACCTAAGGTCCTAATAATAAGTGACGCAATAATCTTACAAGCAACGAGAGAAATGCGTATCTCGATTCCGAAAGTAAACGATCATTCGGGTGAGATATCTGGAGCACGGTCGAATATAGTGGGCGGGTTTTCAGGGTTTCCCATAAAAATAGCCGGGAATACCCATGTTTTCCATCGGTTTTATCTGTCCGCGCGTATGTGATATAGCTTTCTCGAATGTGACGTTCCGGACAGAAATAAACGAAACTGCATCTTAAAATCTTGCATTACATCATTTTCTTCTTGATCTTTGATTCTCGCATTGTCGTGTCTTGATAAAAAAATTCATTTTATATGTAATTTAATGTTTATATTTCATATAAATCAAAAAAAAAACTTGAGACAGAATATACGCACAACATAGCGCTTGTTTACACATACACGTGATTTTAATATAAGCGCGCGCGCGCGCGCACGGTTATTCCATTCTCTCTAAATGCATCTCGGACTTCATAGCTGTGCAGAGAGAAAGAGAGAAAAAGGAGGGAGAGAGAAAAAGAGACGATAGCACCGCCAGGAGAACTTGAATTCACCGAGCGGACACAAATCAGTTTATTCCAGACCTTCTTGCCACGCATGTCGATGGATTTAGTACAACGTTCACTCGTGAAAAATCACATCTCGCTTGCATGTGAAAACATAATAATTTGTTTATTCAAGGAAAGAATTCAGTTTTTAATAAAATTTTTTAAATTATTTTATCAGCTGTTGAGTTTTGAACGATTTTAGAAGAAAAATTTGAAAGATGTTAAACTGCCGGGGTAAGTTTCTTGAGAGTCGCTTAACAAAACGCATACGTGACCCATATGCTGAGTCATCGAACGTGTTAATGTAATATTTTGAAAAAAAATGTATTTCAGTTAATTTACACTAATTATAAACATACAATGAAAAGTCGTCGTACAAATAAACTTAGGTGTGCTGTTGTAATTTTAATTAAACGCCAATTCTTAACTTATTCCTTTACTGGTGTAATTATCGCGTTCGAAATCAATTCGCAGATGCACAGTTTTAATTAGCTAACGCTGTAAATCTGCGCGAATTGTTTATATCATTTATGATCAATCTCGCGTGTGCAGACTGACATGAACTAAACACTATAAAACGAGAAGCAAATGAAACGATTTCACATGAATTTCTACTTCGATTATGTGTATCATCTGAATATCTTCTGAAGATGATGCCTCTGTTATACATTGCCTATTACTGATGCTCTCTTTTCTATTTTGCTCGGTGTTTTTTTTATCAAAAAAAAAAAAAAAAAGAAATGAATAGACTTCCTCACGCAAAGAAGAGTGTCTTTTCTTCTGCCGATTGTATTGGTATTCAAATATATTGATGCACGAGTTGCAGCTATCGCATGTGAACGCAAATTATGTACATATATAATACATGTGCGCAGGAATAGGTCTGTTTTGTTAGTTTCTGTGCGTTTAAATTTTCTCTCTATAGATGGTACTCGTTCATATCACTTTTTGTCAAACAATTTGCATAAATAAAATATTCGCTTTGCATGTTTGTTATTGTAGCCAACCATATCTAAAGACAGGAACGGATTGGCAGTCGATCGTTTCGCACCAAGTGAACGACAGCAACGTGGACGACGATTCCTTCTCGAGAATCATAAGAACGTACGCAGGCAATCAAAATCGATTTCGCACCATCGATCCCATCGTCGAAGAATTGCACGAAATCATTGAGAACACTCTGGTCACGCTTGCCAATCGCAAAGAACACTCACCACCCCAAAGTTCAAGGTCGATTTGTACATAAAATTTTCATGGGATTTATGTAACTATTAGTTCGAGATTTATTTGCTGTGAAAAAAAGAAGAAACTTCTTCTTCTCTTTCTTCTCTCTCCCTTCGGATTTTTTTTCCTTTCTCTCTTTCTTTCTTCTCTCTATTTTACAAAAAGAAAACGGTATTGTCAGACTCTTTCTCTAGTGTTTTTCCTTTTGTAAGTCTTGCAATGGCGATAAAAACTATTGTGCAATTTAAACTGTGATTATTGCTTATCGTTTACAGGTATCGATTAGTGCATACATTGCCATCGTGTCCACAGTCACTGCCGTCATCGAACGCGGAAAACTCGACGCAGCAGGTATCCAGCTATCAAGATTCGAAAGCAGAGTCTTCTAACTCTGTTTTCGCGCGGGGAGATAGTCAGACGCGGGAGAACGGTGACGTAAAGTTCGCGCCCTTCGGTACTAAACCGCGCGTCTTCAGTCGAAACAATTCCAACCAACTCGACGAAAATCAAACCAACGAAATGTGGAAAGCAGGAAGCGCTCTGCAAGTGGCTCCGCAAAAACTGGCCATGTTGAAGGAAGAAATTAACACCGCCAAGACCTTTCAAGTGCCGGAAGTGAGCAGCGCGAGCAATCCGGCGAGTCCCCGTAGAAAAATCTCGGTTTACTGCCGATCGTTCGACATGGCGGCGGTGCAGGACTCATCACACGAGGATTCACAAAGATCCGATTTGGAAGTGAGACAGTCGCTGAGCGAAATGAGCGATGACTCTTGCGCGCAAGTTGACGAGAAAATCGACAAGATCACGACAGATCGAAACGTCACGTTTAGGTGTCCGTTTAATTATCGTAGTACGAAAAACATAAGCGATTCTTCGACCGATTCCACACCGACCAAATCGTTCGGAGACAGCTTGCCGGACGACGAGTCGCCCTGTAAGCAGTCGCTGGGCCGAACAATCTGCCTCGCGCCTATGCGCTTGAAGTTGCCGCAGAAAATAGAAGACGATTTAAACGGAACTCCCGTGACTTCCAAGTGCGCTTTTCCAGTTGCCGATTCTATCGAATCGGATGTTGCTCTTCTATCCTCCACTGATGACAGCGAACGCGAGAAGGACAACGTTGCTTCCGTGCACTCATCTGCGACATTTATCGTAGATAAATGCGAAACGGAAGTTAAAGGTAATTCATTCTGAGATATGAATTTTGTTTGTTCCGAATGAGAATTTTTCTCGGGTTTTAGCCGATCGTTTAATTCAACGTAACATATTCTATAGCGAGTTTCTCGAACTCCTATTAATTATATAATCTCGATAGACGATCGATTGTTTCCAATTAATTCAGAATAGAATTCTCTCGTTACATCATTGACCGATTGATATTGCATTTATTACGCAAAAAATATTACGCTGCCGATTGATCTTGCATTTATCATTCAGAAGTTTACGTTTGTCCCGAGATGAGAAGATGAAGCTCGTGTGTACAAAGTGTTTTTTTATTTTGCTCTTTTTTTTTTTTTTTTTTAATCAATTTGCTGATTTGATTTTCTCTCAGACTCAACAAAGATTGTGGGTTTCAGAAGATCCCCACTCTCTAACAAACACGCGGAGAGTCGGCAGCGAGAGTCAGTTACGAGTCAAGCAATCAGTCGATAGCCAAATGTCGAGTCGCGAGGACAGTTCGGACAGTGAGAGCGAGCTGGAGCCAGCAGCGGAGTCTAGTGATCAGTACGCGACGAGAGTTGCGAACGAGGCTGACACAACTGCCGGTGAAGTGAGTGGTCCGGTCCCCGCGAAGATAATACCATGCAAGAACGTGGTGCCAAACAGCAGACAAACGCACAACAGAAACGCGAAACGAAAAGCGAAAGGACAGGTAATAATAATACATGCCAGTAATATATGCACGAGACAAACGAGTAAACTTGTTTGAAAGAGGGAAGAAATCAGAGAAATCAGTGTGCGTTTGCGCGCTAATTTAAATGTTGCAAAACGCGATTAGGATTTATAGAAAAACATTTAACGATATGTTACTCTTCATATAAATACTTAATGCTAGTGAATTGTGGCTGACAGATCCGCGCGTTTAATATCTCGACAATTAGTGTTGCGTTAAGAGAACGAACAGTGACTAGCGATAAATCTGCGGTCAATTGACACTAATTACTCGTATAGTACGTCGTAATTATACGCAATGCCGTATTTATTGAAATTTCAATATCATTAGTTGACATCAATATTACTGCGGGTAACATCAATTGACACGTGAAATGATTTGAATATTTACATTGAAAATTTCAAATAGAACTCACATATATACACACACACACATGCATTCACACATCTAACTTCGTTAATGTTGTAATATTTCTTCAAGATAGAAACTTCATTGAATTATTTTTCCACATAAATGGAATCATCATAAGATGGAAACATTATGTAAAAACAGGTTTTGTAACAAGAAGAATTAGATGACTATATAATATCTTTTTGCAGTTGTTTGTTTTTTTTTATTTTATCACGCATGGTCAATTATCTTAGTAAATTTTTCTTACACATGCACGAGTGCGAGTTTTATACTGAACACTCACAATAAAACACAAGCAAATATAATTTTTGCAATTAATTGTAAAAAAAGGAGAAACTGAAATGTGTAATTTTTTTTTTCTTTAATTGCTGGCGCCATTACACATGTAAATTGTCAAGACTGCATGATAAAAAAAAAAACATTTTATATATTTAGCACGTATGATTTATAAAGCAACTAAAAAACACTCATGTTTTTTTTTAAATGACCACAGTTTTCGCTTTTAGCTCGTTTCAAGCGTGCAACGCCAGTTAATTTGTCATCAGTAAGACACTTCTACTTTGTGATTATGGAAATTTATCACCTTTCAACCTCTATAAATCTTTTTCCGTCAAAAAAATTTATACAGTCGCAAGAGAATCCTCGTGTTTGCTTTATAAATATCTCTGATATGTTCCTCACCGAGTTAATATTTTTACAGGTTGTATTTGCTTCTGTATTTATATCTCTCTTTCAACTGTCGCAGAAGCTCTACAACATCGGTGTTTTGTCAATTTTTACACGACTCGGCGCAAGATACTGGTTTTCTTCTGCAACAGCCGAAGTTATGAAAAATTTGCTTATTTAAGTAATATACTAATTATCTCTGACACAATATCTGAGTGCAATAACCACGTGGATCTGAGGTGAAAAGTAAAAATAAGGTTGCTCGCGCGAGTTTCTACCTTATATGTTGACGCGCGACATTTTTATGTGATGATCGAACAACCGATTCCAAGTTTCACAATTTCTCCGTCATTGCTAAATCAGTCGACTGTCACAGTTCCACCGATCTTTTCTTGACACGTATCATTGATTCCATTAATTATCTTACGCAAATTTGCACTGGGAATACGTTGAATATTTCTGTGTTTGTACGGGGAGAAATTTTCTAACAATCGGACTCTTAGGTGCTGTGTTTAAAATACGTTAGTCCGCGACACGCAGTAACGGATTATTATTTTTTACTGATTTGTACGTCGCGCGCTTTTGTCATTTTTATAATTAATAGAGAGATTACACACGCCGCACCTTTGGATTGCTCTCGCGAAGATATTCCGCTGGAATACCGCGAAGTTATAAATATTATATCCGAAGTGCGCGGTAAAAGAGAGTCACAACGCACGTGTTCCTTCCGGCGGTCTATTCCGTTTGATACGAGAGATAATATTTGCCTCGGGTGGCCACGTAAATACGTTCGACGTATATATATTGGTAGAAAATCGAATGAAGAGAGTCTTTGCTGTGCCAAAAATCTTACCGCTTTACACTCTTTGTCCGCGCGACGCGCGTGTAATTTATGAATCGTTTCCGCAGCAAGAGAAAACAAAATACAATGAGTTCGTCCTCGCAACTGAGCATCACGTCGAGGAATATATCTCGCGTTTTATTAAATTCAACATTTATTATTCCGGGGATCTCTCGAGTACACTGAGATTATGTTCCGGCGCGTATGTGATTTCTTTCTTTTTCACATTCTCATTTTCTTTCCTGATAATATTTATTCAAATCGTGAAGCGATAACGCCGCACGAAGGTCACTTTACCACTGGAACTGCGATTTGCGCCAGGAGTCAACTATTTTCTTATCATTTATAAATTCTACCTAATCGCGTATGCGCGCGGTGATTTTTAACGATTTACAACTCGCGCACAAACACTGATGCATGTATATATTTCTTTTTATTATTTCAAAAATAGATTAAAACTCTTGAATAATGCAAAGATTTCAAAAGTAGAGACTCGGACCATAAAATTCACGAGACAAAATCCTCATTGTTCCTGATTTAAATTACAACGTTTTGTCATTACAGAGATTTTTCATGGCGAGAAGATCATTTTCGGAGGGTGAAAACAATGGGCGATCGAAGTGCCGTTGCAGTCAGGATGTTCAAAGTGCGTCCTCATCTCCGGAAGAAAATCAATCCAGGGTTTTTCCTAGTCTCACGGATGTTCGAGCGTCAAGACAAGAGTGTGATATAACTAACTTATCAGACACGGAGTTAAACAGTAGGCGAGTACAACTTCATGTAGCATAGCAGTATGTAATCATTGTATACGATTATAATTTAAATTGTCGAATAACTCTCTTATTTTTACAGAGAGAATTTAAGCGAACTCGAGATGCAGGTAAATAAAATATGCTGGGAATAGACGTGAGTTTTTGTTCGTTGGTTGTTACGCACGGCGTTCTTGGTTTCAGAAAAAATACACAGCGTTTTCGCTATGTCTCTGCATCGATAGGCTAACTTTGCCGCAAAGGGTGGCGATATCGCTGCAACAACGCGATCAGTCGGAAAAGAATTTTCTACGCGAGATGGATAAGGTGAAGCAGAACATTCAGGTGAGCGAGAACGAAGATAACTCGTAGCTTATTTGTTTCTTTTATCGAACAACCCCGTGTAGAAACGGAAAATGTGGAATGGAATATTTTTTATTGTGAGGTCTTTGTCCACGCAATTTTCGTCAATTAGTTCGTTGTTGCTCTGTTCGTTGAAAGAGGACTGAATTTTGCATGACGTCAGGATCTTGTGAGACTGTTATGCGCGGACAGGGAATCCGTGGAACGAGTGGAACGAATCAGGCATCAGTTGGACATGATCGCTCAGTGCGCTCACAGGGTGTCTTGCACGGCCGAGACTCTGGGCGCCGTACATCAGGAACGTAGATTCGCCCGGGCCGTTTTATTGACCGACAAGTATGTCCGAATGGTGCAGGCCCGGTGCGAGAAGCTGGCCGCCAATGTTGCCGAGACCAAGTGAGGGTCAGACTTTGTCACTTTAATTCGTTCTCATCATGCTTTGACGTTTTACTCGGCTTTCGTGTGACATCACATTCATATAGCATGCGTCTCTTCAATCTAATTGAAACTAAAACTGTATAAGAGTTGGGTTTTCTGATAACTTAAGTAACGATCTAGCAACACACAGTTTAGTAAGATGATTTTCTTATATAAAACTCTACAGTAGAAAGTTAAGGCTCAGCATCACAACGTTTTTCTAAACGATGCATGATAGTATCGGTGACAGTTCACGCTGTTCGTTTCCAGACGGATCTTGACGGAGAACAACATAGTGATAGAGGAGAACTCCGGCGAACTCAGCGACGATCTGCCTCGGATCAGATACCGGAGCGGCACATGCGCCAATAATCGTATAATGGTTCGAAAATGATTTACAGATTCACACGTATATTGCTTTTTTGCTAGTTTTTTTTCTCTGTCGCGTAATATGAAAACTCGTCATATTTGGATTTTTTCTTCTTTTGCTTGATCGATGTAGTCTCGCACGTTCGCACAAATTTAGCAGGAAATCTTTCGAGAACATGCACATTCGCACTGTTTTCTCGTTTTGTCGATTGATCGTTACGTTTGTTTTTCGTCGTATTTTTCTTTCTAGATGACTAAAAGAAGAGCTAGCGTAGCCACAATGTCTCGACCGATGGGCAACACGCAGGATGTCACAAAGGCAATTTGTCTTGGTTTTTTTTAGCTTGATAAGTTTTTGTATTCCCAGCTTGGTAGCGAAATATTTTTTTACATTTTTGCACTAACACAATGGGAAGCACACAGCGTTATGCAGCATGCTTGTTTGTTCCTTTTTATTCTTTTTTTGTAATATTTTCTTGCATCTTTGTTATTTGTGACCAATGTAGGACACCGTGAGACAACGAAATTCCGTTTGCGGACGTATGACTCTAAGAAGGCCATCTTTCAGCGCCGAGTCCCCTAAATGGGAAGCGGAGAAATTGAACAACAACAAGTTAGTACCGTTGAAAGTAGACACAATCTTCTTTCCTTTCTCAAATATTTTAAAAAGCACAAAGCGGTCTCTTTTTTTTGTACTTATGTCACGTATGCTCTGTTATCGTTGTGCAGTTCCAACAGCATCAGCGAATTACGAGGTATCTTCGAACAGACTGAATCTCGACGTAATTCTCGGGAGGAGAACGACATGATTCGATTAAGTCAATCCAACAACCAAAATACGATAAACTGCTCGATCGTCGAGAAGGAGATGTGGACAAATACCAAGCAAGAACCATGTTCCGAATTTCTTTCAGCCAACGACGATAACAGTTCACAATATAACTCGTGGTATCTTTAATTTTTTGTTTTGTTGTTTTTAACATACGAGTTGAAATTAATTTTTGACTCAACTTCTTTCTTTAGCGCAAGATCGCTGCATTTCCGGTTAAGAAACACGTCATGGCGCGCCGTGTTGTGGAGCATTGTGATCTTCTTTCTCGGCTTTTTCGTGAATCAAGCACTATCTATGATGAATAATCGGTGCTCTTTAAACAGCTGGTCGATTGAGCAGATACTCAGCAAATACATTCAGATAAGAAACGCAGCGCCTCACCCAATGTGAACTCTGCGGTATCTGCACTTACGCGCGGCTCACGATCTAATTAATTCCGTATCAGTAAGATATAAATATAGGATTAAGAAAAAAAATAGGACTAAATAAGAGATTTTACAGAGAATACTAAAAAATGATTTTATAATAACAAACTAAACTATAATTAAATTGCAGATTTCGCAAAACAGTCATGAGAGCTATAATTTGTATAAAGACATCTGTGATGTTTGTCTTTATAAGCATTTAGTTATCTGAAATTTTTTTTGCCTAAGACCATCTTAAAAACTAAACTCTCGAAGAAGTTAATTTTTATGTATAGTACAAAAAAAAATTTACATTTCCCATTTTGACATTATAATTCGGTATGACTGTAGTAAAAGATCAAGAATCATCACGTCCCCTTTTTTGAAAATCTCGTTATTTTAAGATCACATTCATAGTAGAAATTAATCTAATTAATTAATATCGGTTTTCTTATGGAGAAATTTTAAATGACTATATTTAGATTATATGAAAGTTTTGTCTCAAAGTTTTAACAAAAAATTACACGTATTATTTATATAAATATTTGTTGTACGTACTAAAAAATAAATTTAAACAATGTGATTTAAGATAAAAAATGTTTGATGTTATTAGTTTTATTTATATAACTTTAGTACACACACACACATACGTGCACATGTGTGTGGCGGAGAATACAAAAATATAAACATATATTATTCTATCACATTAATGTGAAAGAAGTTATCGAATTTCTTCAATCTTAATTTTGACATGTATGATATATAAAAATATCATTTATTTAAAATATCACATTTAGAATTTCATTTGTAAAATTATATAAAAATAAAAATGTTTGACCTATTTAACTTTTCTACCTTTGATATACACTGATATTACGTTACGATCGTCACCGGAATATATAAATCTTTGAAGTTTTTCTTCAAGTGTGTATTCTCTGAAATTATCCAACAAACTACCTTCCGCGTTCAAATCTATAATAAGAGCATCAAATTCTTTGCCTGGCATCAGATTGCCAAGTTTGTCCTCAATTGAAAGCGCTAAAAACGTGCAGAGTGCAAAATTGATTGTATGAGATACAGAAAAATTGTCCTCATTATGCAACTATAAAAAATGTACCTTTAGCACCTCCCAAAGTTGCCATGTGAAAAACATCCTTGTAACTAAGTTGCGTGTAATTATCTTTCATCATGGACAATGAATTCGATACTTGCAAAACTGATCTCATTTCATTCAATATACTATAACTCGCTCCACCCGAAACATCTGAAAATACGCATTTGTTATCATCGCAATCAGTATATAGTTTTGCATTAGAAGATTCTTGTGGCACCTGTTCCAAGCCCAACTTTGATATTATGAGCTTTTAGTCTCTGCACGTCGCACGACCCGCTCTTTAAATATATATTCGACGACGGACAGTGAATTATAGCTGTCCCTCGTTCTCTCAAGATGTCAAGTTCACCGTCTTCGAGATAAACTCCGTGCGCTAACGATGTCTACAAACAAGTCATTGGTCTAAATAACGAGATATCTTGTTATGCAAAAACACTGTATAAGAAATCAATGTTTGTTTTTTAATCTATTATGTAATTTAGTTAACTTATTCTCACCTTACTGGTGAGAAGACCAGCGCTGTCATAAACAGCTGTGTACGAAGGCTGGTCTGAGAAAGCTTTCTTTACTGCATCTATCTCAGCTAAATTCTCGGAAACATGACTCTATATGAAATCGAAAAACATTTGTAAAATTGACACAGTGGCAATTTGTATACGCAAACTGAACTGAAGATACCTGTATATGTAAATCTCTTGCTTTAGCAATTTCCCCAAGGCGTTTCATTAACTGCACATCGCAGCTCAACGCAAATCTTGGTGTGATAACTGGCTTCACAAGTGAATTCTACAAATAGAAATATTGAGTACTATTGTTGGCATGTGAATTTACATTCAATCCTACAGACTTTCACCCCGCAATTGAAAAATTGCTATTTCAGTCATTGTATTCGCACGTAGACAATAAGTTTGCATTTACCCCTATTTGTTCAATAGATTCTATGAAAGCTACAGTATTCTCAATTGACTTTTCAGTGCTTTCGTAATATCCATCTTCACGAGGAGAGTTCATGTTTACTTTCCCAATAAAAGCTCGCTGGCCCAGCTCTGCAGCTTTGTTAGCAAGAATTATACATGCTTCAGCATATAAAGATGCGAAGTAACATGCTGTTGTTGTGCCTGTTCTAATAGTCTGCTTCTAGAATGATATGCAAACCACAACACCAATTATTCAATATGTCAAATATATTTTATATGATTGGTTTTTAATAGTAATGTCACACACATACCACAACTGCATCAAATACTTGCTCTGCAAAATGTTTATCACTATATCTTTTCTCTAAAGGGAATGTATATGTTTCCAGCCAATCTAGGAGAGATTTGTCATAGCCCAAACCAAGATTTGGAAACTGAACCGCATGAATATGACAATCGATGAATCCAGGTATCATAAATTGTCCATGTGATAAAATATTAACTTGGTCAGCAGGACAATTTCTCAGGTAACACTCGATATCTTGTTGACTCATCTGTGGATTTTCCTCGATGCGGATGATCTATAATATGTTATAACGTGTAAAGTATTTAGATTTTTATATTATTTTTTATATATTTTGCGTATATAAAAGATATTCCATACCTTGCCATCCTGAGTATAAATTGCAATATGCTCTTTAATAATTAATTCTCCACTTTCATCTGTCTGAATCAATGGACCAATAAAAACTTGTTGAAAACCCATTGTGCAATATTTCCAGTAATGTGTGTAACTATCAGTAAAAAAAAAAAAATAAATTTGTAGTAAACACTTCAAGTTGCAAAATTATTCAAGATATGTTTTTCGCAAACTAAAAAGTTTAAAACCCAAAAAACGAATGCAAATCAACGCTAAGCTTTCTAAAACGAATAATTAAACGTCAAAAGCAAGGAACGTTAAAATTAGAAGTGATAAGAATGATAAAAATACATGATATCACAATCAATTATTCTTCTGTACTTTATCTGTGATTGGTCAATTTCTTACGGCTTACGGCTTACGACTGTATTGTAGACTACGCCTAAGTGAGAAAAAAAAATTAAATACTCTGTGCATTGCGCATGCGTTATTGTTCATATTCCCAGAATGGAAGTAAACGACTTTTACTGTGTACACAGGCTTTAATTCGCAGTTTGAACCGGACTTAAGGCGAAGGTATGTTTGGAATGATGCGGAATTCGGTGCAGATCAAACAAGAAGATTGTATTTGATTAGATTCACGTTTTGCGCCGAACTTCCATTCGCTTCTGTCTGGCTACTCTGGCTCCACTCTGTTTTGATCTTCGAGGTCCGATGACAGATGTACAGATGAATGAGAAAGATCAGGTATGCGTTACTTTACAAAGAGCAAATGGATCTCGAAGTGAAACCATGTAGATCTCTGCCGCCGTTGGTCGAAGGCAAAGTTCACGGCAATTTGAAGCTCGTTATTGATGAGATCATCTGGATTAGAAGAAATCCCGGAGATGTTACAGTAGTGGCCTCCTGGTGGGGCGAGCTGGATAGCGCGCAATTCAGGTGACTCGCAATATTTTGCTTAAATCAACTACCTCTTCCGATAGCAAGTGAGATGAAACAAAATGCCATTCATAGACACGCTTTTCGTCAGTCCACACTGAAAGAAATGATCGTATTGCTGAATGTTAATAACAATTTGTTATTTTTTTTTCTAACAGGCCAATAGATGGTATTGAAAATACAATAAGAACAAGCAGTGATACAACCGAGATATACGATATAAGGACCAATGCCACGCTGTTTGAAGATTATATTAACAATTGTGAAGCAATAGAATTAGTAATTATAGCGGAGAAGATTCACGAGGTTATTGGTACGGTACATGTGGGAGAATTGTCCAGGATACTTACCTGTGAACCTTACTCCAAATTTTTTCCAATAGTAAATAACAGCGGAAGCAAAATAGGAAAGATACATGTTTTTCTGCAATTAACATATTTAACGAAACTTTCGAACATGCAGTCAAAACCGTACAAATGTAGTAAGAAACATGATAATGATATTTTACTATCTGCTGTTAATGATTTACAGTATAATAAAAATACATTTGTAACGTCTTGTAAGAATATGGAAAATATTACGAAAAGAAACTCTGTGAAATCTGCGAACATTGATACATTTGACACATACAGATCTGTTCTTAAGACCAGACAACCAGAGATTCCAGTGTATAGAAAAAAATTCAATGATATGGTAACAGACAAGTTGGTCGCTCAGATTGTTGCTAGAGCACAGCGACTAAGAGGAGCAATACTAAGAGAAACTTGTAATGAGGATTCTTTAGCCTTGAGTGATGCTTCAATGAACAATGAACCGGACGCTTCGGTAGAAAATGACACAAAACTGTACGAATATATTTTGGGGGAGGAAATGACCTCCTCAGAAGAGAAGAAAGCCTTGGATATATTGAGATCAACATCTCCACCTTCGAGTTTGATTGATCTAGCATCTGAAACTATTAAAACTGATAAAGATGATAATAAACAGACTGAACAGACTGAGCATTTCTCCCTGAAATTAAACAATCCAGTAGAAGATGCGTCGCATAAAGAGACCTATACTGAGCTAAACGGTTTGCAAAACAATAAATTAGATTAATTTAAAATGACAGATAACTTTATCCTAATTCACAATTTATTTTATTCACGTGTTATAACATTTCAGAGACACATCCTCTTGATTACATAGACAGCATAAGAATTTTCATTGAATCCTTCACCATTAGTCCCGCGGGATATAGGCGCGCAAAATCCACATGCTTGCAACGTGTGTAAACCTATACTTTTTGTAATTATTTTACAAAAGCGCAATAACATATTGAACACATCTAATTAAAAATCATACATTTCTTTTTAAACACAGATGATGTACCGTTAACGATGACGTATTTTATCCAATATGACACAACGTTTAGATCTGTAAGGCAAACAGATACGAAATCTAAGAAAGACAATAAGTTTGTAAGAACATGTGCTAAAAAACAAACGGGTCGAGGTAAAAACCCATGTTGATAATAAATTATTTAAGTGCAAGATAATAAGTTACTTGAGATATACAATAATGTGTAAAAGATAAATAATTCCAATATGAAATATGCACATACTTATATAACAATATATGTTATTTTTATAGTAATTGACTTCAACTCGGAAGGTGTCTACAGCATACCGAGACATATTGTGAACAAAAGCTTTCCTTTGAAGTTCAAACTATTCGTCCGACATATTAATCAAAAGTTTCCGACTGAGTTGGGATGTGGTTCTATGAATATCAGTGATATTGTTACTAGCGCAAATTTAAGCAGTACTCAGCGTATAAATATTGTAAACAAAGGCATCAAAATAGGCGAGTTAAGTGTCACGGCGGAATTGGGCTGTAATTCCATGAACTTTGGGAAACAATTTGTTGGTACGTATAGTGTGTTCATTGAAATATAATTATGTTAATTAAGTGTACAATTGTGTTAAATATTCGCTGTGAAACTGTTCTTTTAGATGCTGTATTGTCTGCCAAAGAAAATATTCCCATTTTGGAAACAAAACCTACGGCGAGCGCGAATGGTAACAGATATAGAAGCGCAACAGGAACTCATTCCTCCAAATCCAACAACAAAGTGTCGTCGGTCTCCGCCAAGCGAATTGAATGTTTCGCCAATAATAATAGCAATAAGGATTTAATTTCTAAAGAAAATATAATGAGGCACCGAGAACAAAATTTAGATAATAAAAAGATTGACACGAGTAATCCAGAAAGCAGTACCAAGGATAAGGTAATTCAATGACGTAGAGAACGCAGAGAGAAAATATTTTCTTAAGTTATGCTTGTGTGTGTGCACAGTGATGTTCAATATGCAAATAACATCTTATCATGAAATTGATCTTAAGCTCTTGATATGTAACACGATTACGCTTTTAATTTTAGGTTTTGCTTCATGGTTTAATATATGTGGGCGAGGGTAAAGACTTGCCAGAATCTAACACTTATCTAATATGCAGAGCATTTTGGAGAGAGGATAAAGCGACCAGTCAAATCTGCAATAATACGAAACATCCGTTTTATCATTTTTTTCAAGTAAATATTTTGTTTTTACACAAACTGATTTTACTCGAGCACAAATGTGACTTTAATGTTGCAAACGTTTGTTATAGCTAGTACCTTTAATTCACGGTACAGAACTGCTGGAAAGAATCAGGGATAACCATATAATCATAGAAGTGTACAGTCGACAAAACAGCGGAACGGATAATTTGTTGGGGATAGCAAAGTTGTCTGTGCATCAGTTGTACATCGCCTACAGAGATCCGCTCGTTCTGCCTCATTTGTTATTGTCAAAGGTAATTTACACTTAATTGTAACCAAGTATATACACTCTTCAGATCTATACAATGCGTACTATATTCTTTTTAGTATCCCGTAATAAGTGTAGACGGTTGGGTCAATATAAACGACCCGATAAGTGGAAAATTTTGCGGAGAACTGTTCGCGCTGGTTGCGCTCGGTACGGCGGAACAAATTGCGTCGCTAGAAATGTCAAGAGGTCTGAGAAACACCAGTATCGTATCGCGAACACTTTGTAGCCATCAGTGCCATGTGTCGGACAATATGAAATATGAAACTACTCGCTATCAACAGAATTCGCAGTCCAACGTCTCTGAGACGGCGAATCTCAACTCAGGCCCGTCCACTTGCGATAATTTCGCTTATCACGGCTATAATACGCCCGATCGAGATTTGGGTTTTGCCGATCACAAAACTCAAGAGAGTCAGACAGACATTTCGAGTCTTAAAAATGCTGCAACGAACAGGAGTCCGGTGCAGGAGGAAACTGCGTATACGAAACATTTGACTTTGCACACTTTGGTCGATCGTTTGGCCAATGTGTTGCACATTAATAAAAGCAACACAGATCAGTCGGCTCAAACAGAAATCAACAGAGATGATCAAACGGATGTAGGAGCTACCGAGGAATTACGTTTGAATACGTTAAACAGTAACAGCAATAGTAATCTCAATGACGACAGCAACAGCTGCAGTCCGGGAAACAATTTTCAACCTACTGAGATGTACAGAAGCGTCGGCGTTGGCGCGGAATACGAAGAATCGAATCAACAACAGAACGATAACGTTTATCATAATCTCTCTCAGTCGTCCGTAACGGAAGAAAACACAGAGAAAGAGGAATCGAACACTAACTGCGACGGTTCTTTCTTCCGATCTGTCGTTGAAATCGAGTGTGCGTTGCATTTGCCAAAGATCGAGGGTCCAAACGAATTGCTGGAACCGAGCACATACGTGACCTTTCAAGATCTATCTCACAAACGCGATCACAGCGATCAATCAAATTCGTACGTGACGACAAATGTGTTTCGTCACAGTTGCAATCCAAAATGGAATTGGAGATGCGATGCGAAATTATCGACGGATTTGCTTTTAAACGTACGCAATTCTTTTGATTACACGTTGTACAAATTTGCATTGAAGGTTTTTTTTTTTATCTTTGTGATATTTTTCAGAATCAGAAAAGATTAATTCTCAAGGTGTGGCATCTGAACGATCCAGACGCATCCGCCGAAATCAATTTGGAAAGAGATACCATAATTGGCTTTTCCGCCATCGATCTCTCGGTACTGATGGCTGGATTTCCCATGGTATCCGGATGGTTTCACATCATGGACTTGACCGGAAAATGTAACGGACAGATTAAAGTAAGTATTCTCGCGCTTCTAAACAAGCAAGTTCTTCCGATCAATGTGTCGCGTGCATCGGTAAATATTTTAATTTTTGACCTCAGATAAGCGTCACACCTCTGGACAGTTTATTACCGCTAAGAAAATTAGCATCGGTCGCTGCTAATAATTTATCAAAGTGCGGCAATTTGTCGCAAACAATCAGGCCGTATCACGGCAATGCGGAGCCAAACAGTGTGCATCAAATGGTATCGTATGTAAGCCACAATAAAGACAGATTTGTACAAAATGATCATAAGCCGAATGATTTTGTAGCAGACATTGGTCACGGTTTAGAAGACATTTCTATGTCTTTTTTGTCATCGTCATTAAAGTAAGTGGTACAGGAATTTTACATGCGTAAAGTAAAATTTTGATATATTTGCCGATTTTTTAACCGCTCATCGATACTTGTTACAGACAAAAATTAACCGAACTAGATCAGATCACGAAACGTTTGCAATCGCGTTTGCGCGATGTCACGAGCACGGCTTTCGAGGATGATATTGACAACGATTTCGACATGATCGAACTAAATAGCGACAATGAGAATACTGACGACAGAAACGAGAATACCGACGACAGAAACGAGAAAAACGACGAGAATTCGACACCGCAGCGTGCAGTTTCCGTGTACACCGCTAACGAAACGTCGCAGGTGACACAACAATCTAAAACACAGATTGCTCGAGACACTGTAAATAGCGAAAAACAAGTTACTTGTACCAGCACGACTAATCCACACCTCGAGCCATCGTCTAATCAATGTAAAGCTGTGATTTCCGAAGCGACCGATCCTAAATATTGCTCCAACGCGCACCTCGGTCAACATCCCGGTTATTATCACAATCAGTACAAAAATCAGTGCAGTTCGACTCATGACTATCTATCCTACAGTAACAGCGCGGAATATCCGGTGCGAGGTACCAGAACGCACATAAATCATCTGCTTGACAAGCTCTCGTTGGATCTGCCACCTAGACTGACCCCGGAAATGGACGTACCGATGAAGAAAGATATTCTACAGTTGTTCGCGGCTTTGCGAGAGCACAAGAACAACAGTTCGCAGGTTCAGGACAAGAGCGTTCACACCGTCAGCACTTGCTCGGTGCCCGCGCAGATGAATAACAACACGGACGAGCGGCAGGTTTATTCTCACGCAACCAATTCTGCCGCGTCCGACATCAGCGAGAGCATTCCCAAATCGTCCGAGGAGTCGCGACAACCGTCCAGCAGAATATCGACCGTGATACGCGAAGAATTGGTCGCGGAGGAAAACAACGACAGTGTGAATTGTGACGAACTGACGACGTATCTGTTAACATCCAACATACGTCACCTGGATCTGGACAACATAATTAATCCGCTTCTCTATCAGCACCTGATACCGGATCTGCAAGTTTCGTCGGTCGCGTCGCCGGAAGTGGAAGCCGTGAAGCAACTGGACAATCGATATTCGAGAAGTTTCAACGCGGCTATTCAATGTGGCACCAAGATCGATCGTTCGACGAGAGATGACGACGCTTCATCCCGCGTGGACGCGCAAACGAACGGACGGACGAACGCGTCGGAATCCGAGGAGGGAAACACCGAACTCTTTTCCTCGACACCTTCGAGCGCGTCGGGAAACGAGAGCATCGACATTACCGTTATTTACAAATCCACGAACGAGTTGATGCTGAGTAACAATGCGGGATCGTCTTCGTCAAACGAGTTGTTCGACAAATTGTTGATACAGCAGGTGAACGACGGCAAAATGGAAAATTGTTCCGCTATATCGGAGCTGTCTTTTCCCGGAGTGTCGAGACAAGCGCCCGAAGGTGGGAACCCCGTGGAGGAGGTCAAGAAGCCGGTAGTGTCGAAGCAACGCGACACGCAAGATGACACATCCTAACCGACTGAAACGCACGTTTTGATTCTTACACTTGTAATTAGACTTAGAGAGATATATATATATAAATATAAAAGTAATTTATATATTTATATACATTTTAACAAAGAGAGAGAGAGAGAGAGTGCAAGTTTTATAATATGACGAGAATACTTTAAACCAGAGCCGGCCGGAGTGTTCGCACTTCAGGGCGCGAGAGAAGTGGGAACGTGACAATAAGATAAAACGTCGCAGCCAAATGTCCGGAAGTGCCAACTCCGGCTGGCTTCGTTTTAAAACTATATTACACGATAGATTTTCCAAGATAAATTAAGTGTTGGTATTGCGTATAAAGTTGTACCTTGTCTTTAAAATAATCTTAAGGTTTCGTGCTAATATATTTTTCTGTTTGTAAATCTAACATTTGCATAAACATTTGAACCAATTGCAGCGATGGACTCGAACTGGCCTCGACACACACACACACACACACACACACACACATCTATGCGTCACAATAAAACTTACCGACTTGAAAACTTTCAGTAACTGACGACCTGTACATAAATAACGATAAATAAATATTGATTACAATTGCTTCAGAATACCTCTCTGATGTCTGAACAAATTTAAAAACGTAGTATAAACATATTGTTTTTTAAGAATGAAGTAAACTCGATGTAAAAGAAAATGTTTATATATATGCGACAAATTTATATTAATTGCAGAAGAACATTATTAGGCGGAGATTCAAATTGAGAGAAGGATTTTTCCTTACTTCTGTTTGATCTAATCCTTCAAGTAAGCTGAGAGATAAGCCTCTCTTCTACTCCACTGGCTCACCGCAGCGGGTGGCATCAGCCATATCTTCGCGTCGCTACCTTCGTGAACGTGAAAATGTGAGCAATCTCTTACTTGCTACAAGAATCACAATCTACATAATTATTTACACGCGTGTGCGTAATATCTATTGTAAGAATTGATCTTTGAACGTTTACGCGAAATAACTTGAGTTCCTTCCTCTTAAATTTTACTTGGCGTTGAAACTCTCTCGTCATGCACGTTCGGCACAGGAAAATCTTATCGTTCAAATGCCAATAATCTCCCGTGGGTTTTGTCTTACACACGTCGCAAGTGTCCGTAATTCGGCGGCAACACTTGAGATCGACGCCTAATTGCATTTTAACTCTACCGCCGAAACTGTTCTCAAACGTGATACCTTGTATCTTTTTGCTCACGTACATCCCGGGTCTGAAGCGAAACTTGTGTTATACTTGTGATCGCGAATACAGTTTTTTTATTTGCAGAACTTTGTACCCTGGATTGTCGTCGGAATAAAGGTATCTCCGTTTGCTGACAGACGGGAGTGGACGTTTGTGTGATTTGATTTTAGTAGGAAATTGAAGGAAGTAATCCATTGGCGATGGATAACTCTCTGTGTGAGCGACGGGTTTAGCGAATCTGGCTAGGCCACTGTAACCCTTGTTGCTAATACTGTGAAGACACGGCTGAATTGAAAGAAATCGCGCAAGTTGTAAAAGTGACATGTGAAATACACGCACGTGTATTTAATATATATATAAAAAAAAAAATAACGTAATGTACATATTTGCACCTTAGTTTTGACTGCATTAAACGATTCCAAGACATTGTAGGAACCAGGTCCTACGTTGGGACGATCTTCTCCGGTGTGATATCTCATAAAAGGACTCATACCTTTCTTCGAGGTGTCACGTGGCTTCCCAGAACCGAAACATATCTTCGGCTTCTCTGGTTCTTCTTTTATATATTCGAAATCTGCACGCGATAAGAAAAATTCAAATAATTTTAAAAAATTCTCAATAGAAAGAGAAAAATAGAGGGGTGTGAATTGTTTTTACCTTCCATAGAAGCCAAGTTTATTTTGACGTGCATTTTGACGGAGAAATATCTTAACGAAAAAGCGATTAATTGTTAGAATTTCCAGAGATACTCTCCTTGATTTTTACTCCACGCATCTTTCGTCAAGAAAAAAAACGAACTTGAAGAACAAATTTCATTGGGTTTATCAGCGCCCTCGCGCGCCCAGCGCATGCGTAGCGCATTTAATATGCACGCGCCAACGGAGTCTCACTCAATATTGTTACTCCGAAAATGCAAAATAATTTTTACGGATAGACGCGTGGCGTTGATTTTTACTCCGAAATGAGCGAAATAACACAATTGTTTTTGCGAGGGTGTAAGCCGGACGCGCGCGACAAACACGAGACGGAATAAATGCCGTGAAGCGAACGCAGGGACAGGAAGCGGCGACAACGCCGTCACTTGAGCAACATAGTGTCGTCAGTCGCCACAGGTCGATGGTGTTGTCCGTACAGACGGTCCGTTGGTGGCTGTGCTCGTCTCGCGATGCGTCCACCGACGTGTGTTTCTGCACATGGCCGTGCCGCTCGACGGGTTTCTACACTGCTCCGCGGTTTTCGGCGATCCGCCGCTGGTAAATGTTCGTTTTTTCATCAGTTTTCACGCCACGTGAACGGGAAACGCGCGTTTCTCGCGTAAAAGCACGTGTGAGGCCGAGTTTTTGCGGTAATTAAAATATTTGATCGATGAAAACGAGATTCGCGGGGGTCCACACCACAGCGCGTTGCATCGTCTCGGTATTGGCGCCGCAACGCGAATTTCCTCGACGTTCGACACTCTTTTCGTCGTGAATTATCGCTTCTCGTGCGATTTTTAACAAAAAAGTTTGCGAAATTGTGATCGGGCGTCGAATTAATTGTCGCGCAATTATTCAAGGACATCACGACAAACAACTCGAACTCTATATAGGACCATCACGGTCTTTCTTATTCAATAACGATATTCATCATTACACTTTGTGCGAAAAAAAAACGATTAAATCTCAGTCTAACGGTCTACAACTCTGTTTTTTTTTGAAGCAGTGTCTTTTCTCTTGTTGTGCACAGTAGTGCAATGATGTTTCTTAATGCAATTTGTTCTATATATTTCTGTTCTTTTTTTAAAATAATGAATATAAGCTTCATTAAATATAACACACGTGTCTGTTAGTTTTTATATGAATTTTTCTCAGGAAACAATTTGTCTTTTCACAGAATTGTATTACATCATACATCCACCATGACTACATCCTCAGAAGATGTCCTGATGCAAGTGAGCCAAGTGCGCTATAAAAAAGGAGATGGCACCTTGTATGTGATGAATGAACGAATAGCGTGGATGCTTGATAACAGAGACACTGTATCTGTCAGTCACAAATATGCAGATATTAAATGTAAGATAATACATTTTATAGCCATGATATATAAATATTTTATAGATACAAAACAGTTTCTGTGAAAAGTAAATATATATATGTTTCTCAAAACCCAAACTGTTCTTCTTCTTTACAGTACAAAAGATATCACCTGAAGGAAAATCAAAGATACAATTGCAAGTGGTATTACATGATGGCACATCATCTACATTTCATTTTGTAAATAAAAATGGACAAGAGGCACAAATTAAAGATCGCGATGATGTGAAAGAATTGCTGCAGCAGCTACTACCAAAATTTAAGAGAAAAGTTAACAAAGAACTGGAAGAGAAAAATAGGTACAAGACAAAAATGTGTTCTGTATTAATTAAAAAAAAAAAGAAAAAAACACGAACATAAGTTTAACAAGTTATTAATTGCACACATCTTGTTTCAGAACTCTCCAAGAACATCCTACACTGCTTCAATTGTATCGTGATCTCGTTATCACAGAAATTATATCATCTGAGGAATTTTGGGCACAACATGCTGCAGAATATACGCAAGCCAAAAAGACTCAACGCCAAGACATAGGTGTTAATAGTGCTTTTCTTGTAAGATATCTTTTATAATTGGTTTTTTTTCTTATTCAATGCATCAATGACCAGAATTGCCACAATGATGGATCAATGTAAATTGTTTCAGGCTGATATCAAACCACAAACCGATGGCTGCAATGGATTAAGATATAATTTAACCGTCGATGTGATAGAATGCATATTTAAAACTTACCCAGCCGTAAAAAGAAAACATCAGGAAAATGTGCCTCACAAGATGTCGGAATCTGACTTCTGGACAAAGTTCTTTCAATCGCATTATTTTCATCGAGATCGTATCAATGCTGGGACCAAGGATCTCTTTACCGAGTGTGCCAAAATAGATGATCAAGAACTTAAAAAGGACCTACAGTCTGGGATAAATGATCTTTTGGTGGATCTCACTTCCTTTGAGGATCAAACGTTGGACGAGAATTATGGGAGCGCTTGCACTAAGTCTGATAAGGCATCGGGAAATATTGTTCATCAAAATATGATCAAGAGGTTCAATCAACATAGTATAATGGTTATGAAAGCTAGCACTGCCAAACAGTCGACACAACAAGTCAATCAACCGCAATTAAATGGATCTTCACCTTCTGCAAGTAAAGTCACAGTTAATGAAGTGGATGATGGACCAAAGAATAAAAAGGTACAATATACACTTCTCTCTATGTTAGACATTTACAATTCCACACAACTGGGAAAATTTATATAAATCTGATTTTTTTGACATATCTTTTACAGCGTAGAATACAGGAGAAGATAACTTACGATGATCTCGACACGAGCTGTGACGTAAATATGAACAATAGAGCTCCATTGAATCTGACGCAGATAGACAGATATCTGCATGGACCTGTACCAGGAAGTGGTAGCACAGAACCAACTTCTGAAGAACTACTTGTTACATTGAGCCATTTGAAGAAAGAGGCTTCTGGATGGGTATCTGGTAACACTTTGCCGCGGCAGGCAATAACGTCCTTAGTTAGTCCAGCTGCAGCAGTATCAGTTTTAGGTGAATTAACACCTGGTGGATCCTTAATGAAAGGTTTTAGAGAAGAGAGTCTTGGACGTAAGTATATCGATTGTTAAATAAAACTATCTCTGTATCTGTTTTCCTGCCTTTTTCTGACAATATGAAAGCTGATATATATGTACTTGTTTGTAAATATATAGAATTAATACCAAAGGAATTAGAGAAAGAATTACGTAATGTATATGTATGCGCATGCGAATTGTTGAAACATTATTGGCGAAGTTTTCCTCCGACAACACCGCAGCTCGAGGAAAAAGCGATAAGAATGCACGCAGCTTTACATAAGTTTCATTCTGCTAAATTAAAGCCTTTTGAGGTAAGTATTCTTTACAATGCTGTATAACTTACTATTACAACAGATTTCTGTATTATATAGTATTTCAAATTCTTTGTCTTCTTGCCCTATAGGATCGTGTACAAAGAGAATTTTCTCCAGTCAGTCAACACTTGACGAGTCATTTAAATCAATTGCTAAACACTGCGTATAGGAAATTTGCCATGTGGCAACAGCGGAAAATGCAAAAGAGGTAGCCGTTTGTTAAAATCTCTTAATACAACAACAAAAACAATATGTGTGAAACAAAGCAATATTGATTAAGCAGATATTGCATTTTATAATGTTACCGTCATTTAGATATTAATCCTCGGACGGTGGATCCTTGATCCAAATTTTAGTTTGAATTCAAACTAAAAGTCTCTCACTTTTTCATGTTCCTAGGATATGATATACTGAAGTTTTGCTATACTGACATTTAAAAAAAAAAAAAAAAAAAAAAAAAAAAAAAAAAAAAAAAAACAATTTAAAATAGTATACACACACAAATAAATAATATTCTATATATTTCAGAGAACAAGAATATTATATAAGATATTATTTTATTTTTTAAACTATTCTTTTAAATTGAAGTTTATGCTATTCTCTATTACACGAGAGAATATGAACATGACATCCGTTGCAGTTTCGTTTATATTTATTGTCTGTACAAACATAGCATCTTCCAAGAATTTGAGAAATCTATTTTTCGACTATTTTCCCATACAATACGAGCGCCCTATAAGATGACACTTTTGTTTGTCAACTCTCGTTTTTTCGCTTCGTCGTCTTCATGATTTTCTCGCGTTATTATAAGCGAGGTTTTTTTTTAACTTATCGATTGATTTTAACACGTTCGAGACCAACGTCGTTGAGACATTGCATGACCCCGTGCAATGCTGAGTCATCGTCTCGAATATGTTAATCGCGCGACAAAGTACACGCATATGTAATACGATTGATCAATCGATAAATTAAAATGTTTGCTTTACTGTATTGATTAAAATACGCGTTGTTTCGATACTACGAGATAGCGCGAGAGGTGAGAGAAAACGCTTCTGTTTCGAGTTACATAAGATACAATGACTGTTGCTTACGCTAAGTCGTAACAAGTCTGTGAAGGTGGGTCTGAATGGATTTGGGAAAAAAAAAAAAAAAAAAAAAAAATGGAAGAGAGACCGAGGAAAAAAACCAAAGCTATGCCAGGTCATGTGTCCTGCGCTGCCACACGTACTGTTTATTTATTATATCGTTTGTTGTAAAAGATTTATACCTGTTTGTTTTTGCGAAAATCAATTAATTCTGATTCAACTGCAATTCCGATATACCGTATCCAGATTTGAGCTAGTTTCATAGAATGCACTCAGTGTTATAGTCTTATTTATTTACTTCTAGTAGTTTTCTTGCATACACACATTGATTGCTTGAAAGAGAGAGAGAAAGAGAGAGTATGTAGATGAGTGAGAGAGAGAAAGAGTGTGTGGGTTTACTTAAACAACTGATTTTTCATAAAACAATGGGTTCGCAAATCTTTGCACGAGAAAAAAAAATCCGTAGTTGCACCACTAATCACTTGGATGTCCGTGAACGCGACTGTTTAAAAGTTCAATATTACATCGGGAGTCGCCCACGAGACGAGCGACTACATATTGTACGATATCAAAATAACTGTGATACCGCCACTGTACAGAATCAAGCTTCGTTAATACATACAATGTAACACACACATGTAAATTTGTCTTTTCTCCCGATGTAACGTCTTCGTAATTAACGACCTGATTGTATTGTGTTTTAAACGGGACAACGATCTTCGAGTTGTTTACCACTTGTGTGATCTCTTCTGTTTAACGAGCGAAGATTGAAAATGTAAAGTTTTTCTTGGTTGCAAAAAAAAAACTGCGCGACGTTTTGCAAAGAATCTCTCTCGAGACCTGCGTTTCTCTTCAAAGAAACAAAATTTCGAAGTAATTAATTTTTTTCTTATTTCGCTCTAAGGGCAGTGGCATTGGTATGCTTTGTATGATATCTGCGATATACTCAAACTAAGTGTCTTAATTGTTGAATCCTATTTGTCCCTTGTAATGATATTGATTAGGGCGATTTGCGAGTTTTTATGAACTGCCTATTCACATCATCCCTACACACACACACACACATACATTAGCAATAATCTGGCAGTTGTAAAAAATACAATTATAGATATATACAATATTACCCTATTTCAATCAATAACATAATCGTACTCGCGTGTTATGCTATTATGATTCTTTCTTACTAGGTAATAGGAATTATAAATATATTCTTACATTTACGATTATATAATAAATGTTATTATATATTGTGATTATATATGTACATATATATATATGAATTTTCAGTGTCACGCACATACGTAACGTACTCGAATCTTTTTTTTGTTTTTTATCCCCGTCCCTATTTATATATACGTTTATTGTTTCCCGGATTTTTAATTGAAACAACAGAAATCGAAGATTTTAACAATTTTATAGTCCAAGTAAAATTTTTTACTTAAAATATGTAATTTTGTACATGAAATGAAATTTATCAATTTTGAACAAATAAGTATCTCGGGAACGCAGACGGAGTTTTCAAAATGTGTTTGAACTACACACGCAAAGTGTTTAAATGCATACGTACGTGCATTTTAACAAGCAACAGGTTGCCGATGTTGTCTTGACGCGTCTCTCTTTATACACATTCGATAAAAGTTCATCGTTGGCGAAGTCAAAATTTGTTGATAAAATCAACTCTCGCCTGGGCCGCGCGCAAACGTGATGATTTCCCTAAAACAGACGAAAGATGGCACGACTTATTGTTGACTAGAATCGAAATGGCAGCCAATAATGAGGCAGCGGTGTTATACGGTGCACAAGTATGGAACGTATAAATGTCGATGCGGAACACTGCACCTGTAGACGATAAATAAATCCGCGCGAGAGAACGATGGATCGCCGCGACGTGCCCTAGAGCGGCATTCGGAATGCGCTCGTCCTGATGCGATCGCATGCTCGGACCATGTGAGCAAAACTCGTTCGTTGTTCGATGATGCTGGTGCCGCCAGCGTATCGCATGTCGCGCGTTCGTAACTCGTGCTCCTGTAGCCATATTTACGGTATTATTCGCCGGGACGTGTCCGATAGTCTGGTGAACATCGCATCGTTTCGCGATATTCGGTCGTATGGCTGTGCGTCTTTGAAAAGAATAGGATCGTCTTCATCATTGTTATTGTCATTGGCATCGGCATTGTTATCGTCATCCTCATCATCATCATCATCATCATCGTCGTCGTCGTCTTCGTCTTCGTCTTCGTTTTTGTCTTCGTCTTCGTCGGGACTCGGTGGACCGCGGGAAATGCTCCCGCGCTGAGTATGCGGCGATTGCTTCACGCTGTCTTGTTGTCGTTGGACGTGCGGCATTCGGCGAACCGATTATTGTCATTATTACTGATTCCAGCTGAACGCTGTGGTACGGCCTCGACACATCGAGAAAAAGCCTCACAACCGAGTGATCCTGGATCCCTGCGATTGCCCATTGTCTCTTGCCCGAGGAAAACTCGATTCCACAGCGTTTCAGATATGCCTAACAATCAGTCATAAATGTGCATTTTTTACTGTTGCTTCCTACTACGTCTATTGTATGAAAAGTAAGTTGTTTATTGAGGATTTTCTTGCATTATATGTTTATGTAAATAGATTATAAAAAATGTAGTTATGCGCCTTTTGTGTTTGTTGACAAGGTTAATACACTGTCGCAATAGTTACTGCGTTTTCTATGTGTTTTTTATTTTTTTCTTTCAGTGTGTATCAGTTCATTTTGTCTTGCAATAGGACCTGTTTAAATGACAATATATCCAAATATTAAAAAGTTCTTGCATCGAACTACTGTTTAATAAAGTCCTGTTGCATTGTACTGACAATTCTTTAGAACATTATAGCTTCTGTTGCATAAATGCAATTGTTTCTTTTTTAAGTAAGAATTCTTTATGACTAATCACACATCATATAATAATATTGAAAAAATATAAAAAAAAATGTGCTGCACACATACACACAATTTGAGAAAATTGTAATTAATAAGTAATAATTTTGTTAGTAGACAGTATTGAATTTTTATTATATAAAATAAAACATGTTGTATATTTTTCAGATAAGATTGGGAGCTTCTTTCAACATGCTACAATAATTAGACAACTTTGTGAGAGAGTATATACTGGAAAAGTTGTCAGTATAATCTACTGTAAAAATAGTGTAAATAAGTAAGCATAACAAAGTTGTGAATAGAATGTCACATAAGTATATTGGAATGTGTTTGACATTGTTCAGTGAGAGAGTTCGCTAAACTTTTACCAAGCAAGGCACTAGCAGTGCCTAGCTTGGGTAATGGATCCCGTTGGTTCCTGGTACACATCCTACAATTGTCTTACTGGAGGCAGTACCACTGGAACATTTCAAGCCACATCACCAACTACAACCAGTGAAATTGTATCTCATCACGTAGTAACTGCCACACAAGCAGTGCCATCAACGACTTCACAAATACTTTTACAAGCAGCCCATACATCAGCAACTCTGGCGGGTCAACCATCTCCTTTTAACCCAGGGGGGTTTTTATCTCCACCCCCTGTGGGTTACGACGTCTTTACGCCTCTGTTTCATCACAATACCAAGCAAGTGCATTATGTTGCAGCTCAACAAAGACAAGTTCTTGTTCAAGCGCAAACAGCGTCGGTGACAAAACAAAATATCACAACTGAATCCGATATTCCTGCGTTAAAAGAAAATTATAGCATGGCGCATCAGGCTCCATTTTTCGAACAGCAGGGAACTTCGACATCGCCAACTTCAACGCTGGCCTGGACGCCACAGAACAACACGCAACTTCCAAGCCCTTTTGGCATTTTACCACACGAGAGTGTTGTACCGTCGTCTCCGGGCCCGCCTTCCACAAAAGCTAACAGCACTGGCTACGAAAACGCTTTCAATACCCATTTCAACACAACGGCCATAAATAACATCAACACGTCTCAATTAACCAGCCCGTCTGCGTGTAATACCGATTTTAAAGCGTCGGGATGTCCGGCTGACGCAAAAAAGTCAGTTAATGTGAGACCTCAGTCGCCTACTGTTAACGCAAAGTCTCCGCTAGTTTCCACTTCACAAACCAGTAGTAATCAAACGTTCTTTTATCAAGTTCCGACAACTTTTAATTCTGAAACTTTAACGAACAGTTATACGGCCGCTGGTAACGGGAGCCAATCTACTGCCAGAAACGGAAAAGTGCAGTCGTCGATGCAGCATCAGCAATCGTGTATCGTGACGACACCGAGCAATGTTACGGGGAAGGAATACAGAATACCGCAGTCACCTTCAAGGTCAACCGCCTCAACGATTTTTTTGAACACTTCCACGGGGTCGGCTTCCGCGATCGAGGATAAGCAGGCAACTCGCAACAGTGGTTTCACGTCAACGCCGAACAAAGCGACCGTTGCCACCACTCAACAGAATATCCAGACAAAGACGCAGAATAAGATTTATTCAGACTTGGGGAGCCACGGAGTCGAGCACCGGAGAAACGAGCAACAGGGACATGATACTAGCCAATCGTCTCCGATCAGCTTCTCTATTATGGATAATCGCAGTTTAAATTATGCTGCGAGTAATACTGCGAATTGCAACAACAACAGTGGCAAGCTCACGAGCAACCAAAGAACGTCGTCCAACAGCAATTTACAATCCTCACATTCTCAGCAGCAGCAGCAGCAGCAGCAAACGTTTCACGTTTTGAATCAACAACAACCACAAACTCCTTACAGACATTATTTAGGAGGATCAACAAGCGATACGGAATATCATTCAAACAGATCAAAATCTGCGACTTCGACGGATTCTGCTTACTCTTCCAATAATTCAACGCAGAATGGACCCGATTGCAGTGTCGTTGTTCCACGGCGACCGAGTCCTTTGCAAGCTCATTCGCAAGCCAGTCCGTTGGGACACGTTCCGAGTCCGGCGTATCCTATGTATAACAGTCCAATGGCGACCATGTCGTCACCGTCACCGTTGCAACAACACGCCGAGAACACCAGCAGTCAGTGTGCCAGTAGCACATCGTACAAAGGTGGGGTGCAACAAGTTACTCCGCCATCGCCTCTGGACGTCACCATTTCCAGACCGGCGTCCCAAGGACAGGTCGCGTATTCGTCAGTGATCACACGGGCATTGGGCACCGCGGAGAACAACAAGGCTACTTACAATGTGGAGAGTAAAACGTACGATAGACAGCAGCAAGACTTTTCGCAGAAGCAACAAGCCTGTTGGGAGAATGACAACAGGCAGACAGTCAATGGCAACAGGAAGTTCTCGACCACCGTATATAGCGGCACGAACACAGCCACCGGCGCGGACATAAATGCGCAGAATCTGCAGCAAATACAAAGGCTGATAAACGTGTCGGAAAGACAGACACAACCTTATTTCGAGGCCACTCCAATGCAAGAACACTTGAACAGTTGCAGAGGAGACCCAATGACCGTTGTGAAAAATTTGCAAACGCTGCAACAGGGCTCTTGTGAATTGCAACAGCACGCCACTACTGTTCTGACCGGCGCGACGACAGAGCAGCAAAAACAAGCTGAGGAAAGACAAAAGGCCGATTGCGCTAACAAGAAGAGGAAAAGCTTGGACAAGAGCGGACATAGCGCCCCGATATCAAACGAGATTGCGAGTGGCGCGACGATGACGGAATACCTCAACAGAGTGCCTCCGCCTGCACATCACAATGCTTCAAATCAACAACAGCAGAACGGTTATTTCGACTTTGAACGGTGGAATTTATCCGCGCCACATCACAAGATGTTTCCTTCCGCGTCCAATGCGGCAGGATGCATGTACAGTTCTCAGTCGTCGTTGCATCACTCGAGCAATTTTGTCGGCACTTCGGCTCACCAACACCAATCGTTATTGGTGTCGCATCATCCACCACCTTCCATCACGTACTTCCCGGCTTTCCATATTCCCGCGGGTCATCATCCGCACCATCCGCACGAGTTTCAGTCTTCGATTGAGATAACGCCGATAGGATACAGCGAAAACAACGCGAATCAGAACGCCAATTATAATCAAGAGATCAGAGACGACCAGCCTAAAGTGATTGTTCCTAATATTGAGGAAGAGCTGGGCTTCCTTCAGCAGGATCAACAATTAATACAGAGCATGAATCAAATGAACAAAGATCTCAAACAACAACCCAACAGGGACCACAACGCGGGATTTATGACGAGCTATCTGAAGTTTTTGCACGGCGAAAGAGACCCTTCTCCACCGCCCGCTATTCGCGGTGGCAGGAAAGCAACGTGGAACAGATCAAAGCCGTACATACCGGGTAAACCCACGGAAGGTTCGGCTAACAGTGACCCTGTCAGAAAGGAGAAACCAACGGCGACTAAGGAATCTTCAGTCAAGGAAACACCGGCGATAGATTACGCCAACGATCCGAGATATTTCCCACTGCCGAAAGAAAGAAAAAAACCTAACTTCGATTCGAGCGATGATGGTTTTACCAGCGACGACGACTTTTTGTTTCCTCCTAAGAAAACTGAGAAGAAAGTTCAGAACACAACTACTACGAATAATGTCGAAGTTGTTCCTGTAAAACCTGAAGGAAAGCGTAGAAAAGGCCGGCCTATTAAGCCTGGTGGGCCTACGGATAGGAAGAGAAGAGCTGCTGCTGCAGCTGCAGCAGCGGCGGCGGCGGCAGCAGCAGCAGGAGGAGGAGGAGGAACAGAGAAAAAGTCTTCGAAGAAAAGTGAAGAAGGTAAAAGAACAAACACACCGTTTTGTACACAATAAACTTTATATCTGTACGATTTTAAAACTGTGGATGTATTTTGCAGTGGATCCTTTAATTATCCCTCCTAGACGCGAGATGTCGAGGAGGAAAGCGAAGGAGAAAACTTCGGTGAAACAATATTTGGAGAGACAACAGGGTATAGACTATTTCGATAATGACGAGGAACAAGTTGATTCCGATTCGGATCCGGCTTGGACGCCTGCTGCAAAACTGGTCGGAGATGAGGAAGAGAAGAGAAAGAAACGCGGCAGACCTGTGATCACTAAAAAAGTTCGGAAGATATTGGAGGAGGACGGATATTCGTCAGGGGAACCTATTGTTACAAAAAAATCAACGAGAAAGAAACACGATGTGTCTTCTAAAAGTTCTAATAATCCAGGCAAGCTTTCTTCCAAACCCGATGTAAAAACGGCGGCAGCAAGTGACGAAGAAATCGAGATCTCACCGTTTAAGGTATCTACTCTGCAAAAACTCACATCTGCATTAATTATAATTTTAACACGTCGTGTCATATAAATAATCTTATTGTATTTTTTACACACGCAGCATTTGCTAGGCAACTCAGAATACGTGGTAATTTTTTTAACTCTCTCTTTCAAGATTTTCATATTTATTTATTTTAAAAGTTGTTGGAGAACAACATCTCTTCGTTAATTTGTGCAGATTTTTATTCTTACTTTTTTTTAGTCGGGCGAATTTATTGTTGTGAAAACGGATTTGAATGAAGAGGATCCTCCTCTTTGGAGGATAGACGGCAAATTGTTACTCCAGAAATACGAACCGTTCAAATCTGACAAGTCTGATGGAAAAATATTGTATAGAAACATATCTACGGTAAATTTGATCAAATGTTAGAAAAGTACATGTGCTCTACAGGCACACAACACTTAAATACGTTTGTGTGTATGTACCGTTTGTAGTATTCTCCGTGGGACTCAAAGAGTCGTCACCTGTATCAACCGGTGCCAGTTAAGTTTTGGCAGCAAGATAAGACGGAAACAATTGTGGAGTTCTTGAGAGATGAAATGATCATTTACGACAGGTTAAAGCAGAAAAAGATTCTAAATAAGTTTTCGATCACGATATTGGATATTTATGTATAATATTTATTTGCTTTTCTGACTTTAGCGAGAGCATTGACAGATCGATGAAAGAGACCGAGAAATATCAAGATAATTTCGAGGTATATTTACAGACGTTGATCTCGCAAGCCTTGGACTCTAATTTTCTTACCGAGATATTTCAAGAACAAGGTGAGACACACGTGTGAATTTAAACTGAAGCTTTCTACAGCATTTTTCAAAACAACACGCGCGATAATTACATCTCTTGTTATTATTGTTTAGATGAGTATTTCTTGTCAAACGTCAAAGTGGTCGATGACGTAACGGAAGAGAAAAAACGTTGTCTCTTGTCCACAACCAAATGGAAATCAAATGTCGTGACAGCTATATCAACGTGGCCCTGTCTTAATGTGCTTAAAGAATTATCGGCGTCCGAATATAAAGGGAAATCGTGTGCCGGTTGTCAGCACAATAACATCTATGCGAGAGTTCTGCTTTACGGGCAACCATATAACAGCACCACGTTGGAAGGCTCGCCACCAGATCCACGAATACCTCAAGAAAAAGTACTTTGCGCGCAATGGAGTATAATGAAGTAAATGTATCTGTTGACCGTTTATTTTTTAATTTATTCTTGTCTGTGCTCTTAGGATTTTTTGTTTTGCCGCATTTGCCAAAAGAAGATAGATTTGTACAATAAAGTCACTCATCAGAAGTATTTAATGTTTTTGGAATGTGCGAGAAGAGTGGCGGACAAAAAGATAGCCGATCCGGATAAGGATACTACGATAATATTAAATGAATTATTAGCAGATGAAGCATGGTTGAATCAAGTGAGTATTTTACAAACAATTTTCTACGTGTATGTAAAACTATGTTTTTTTTCTTGTTTTTTTTTTAATTAGATGTGACGAAATTAAATAAAACCGAGTGTGTTTTAGATTTTTAAAGAAGTAAGAGCTATTTGGGCTGAAATCGACAGTGTGGAGCAGCAAGCCACGATCAAGGCGAGATCAAACACGACTCTGTCGGCACCAGTAAAACCATCTCGCGTAGCAGAGACAACAATCACAAGTGCTTCTACTGTACTTACATCTGAAGGAACTGCTAATACTTCTGATTCACAGGTGCCTATACAAAATACCGAGAGCAATCTAGAAACAACGTCTAACAATAACTCGCAAATGAGCAGCGAACTATCTTAGTGGTGTTGTGACTATTCGCATTTGACGCAAAATGCGCTGGAAACTAAACTATTACAAGTTCGGTGATGTTTGGCGATGCATTAAAACAATCGTTATGATACGATACGATTAGAACTTCTTATTGCGATAACAGTGAAGAATCTTATTTATACAAAAAAAAAAAAAAATTATATATATGCAGATAACCGAATTTAAAAATGTGATTGAAGAATCGTAGTTAAAGCGATAAGCCATAGTACATTAGGTAAGTATAGGGGAAGGGGGTTTCAGAGACACAATACATGTGCAACTACAAGTATATATATATATATATATATATGTATATATACACATATATATATACATATATGTAATATAAACATTTAAGTTTGGTATAAAGTTTAGCTTTAGTATGAAAGAAACAGAATTTCGCCATTACAATATAGCATAATAAAAAAATGATAGTGCATAAAATAATAACGAATTCCGAAATATGAATGTGAATAAATAGATATATATATATATGTAATTTAATCTTTGTATAATCTTAGTGATAATTTTGCAACATAAATTCCGATGAGATCTGAAGGATATGTTGCAACATTATTTGGTGATGATGTATTATATATATATAATATATATTATATGTCATATAATATATATTATTATATTCAATAATGACGTATATTATATACGTTAATTATTACTACTTGTTAACGTATATTGTTATATACGTCATATAGTAATATATATGTCCTGATACATCACATGATAATATATATTGTATATTAATAACGTAACTTTCTCAAACGTCATTACTTGACGTTATGTGCATCGCGTGCATTCTCAAATTGCGAATGAACGTGCTAAAAGTGCGTTGTCTTATATGTCTGTCTCATGCGTTATTGTTTTTTTTTTTTTTTTTTTGAAAACACTTTATCGATTGTGTATTTAAGACGGGGTTTGAAACTCTACTCTGTGACAAATTTGAAATCGAAGGAAACAAAAAAGAACTCGCATAATTTTTTCGCTCCTCAACTAAAAGACCATTGAATCTCAGATCTCTTATGCGTTGAATATCTTTTCCAATAATAATCTGCCCTATAACGAAAGTATCCGTTCCGAAAGAGAATATAATCTTGAACGGAGCGTATTAAATAAGCCACAAAAAATTATTGCATTGTTAGAATAATTTGTTCAGAATTTGAAAGTTGCTGGCAATATACTCTTGTGCTATTTGCAAGAGAGAGAAAGTTTGAAAACATTTTCTAAAATGTGAAACATTTCTTTTAAAATATTTTATTTTTTGTTACATAACTTATTTTCAATGTATCATCTCGGAAAGATTTATTTGGTGAACTTTTCTTAATTACATGTACATATGTATTTACATTTTTAAACATAAGGCGATTCAATTGTATAAATGAATTTGAACACAATATCGATTTAGTGTGTAAGAATCGTCTTTTAAAAATCAAGATTGTTATTTCTATCCTTATTGCTATTATTAATTATTCTACATATCTGTTTACAGATATATTTAAGTTAAAAATCGTTTGTTTTTATAATTTATATCTATTGAAAGAAAACAAGCATACAATGCGATGATTAGAATGTGTAGGAATGATATTTTGTTGATTTTATGTCCGATAGAAAAGTTTTCATCAAGTTTTTTCACATCACACTTAGATTTATTTTAAAACGTATACAAGTTTTGAGAATAAAAACGTGGATGCAAAAACGACATAAATAATACGATAATAATTTTGTAGTTAAAGAGTTTAGAGACAAAATAATGCCAGTTTATGTGTAAATGCAAGGGGAAACATCGAAGTAATTTCTAGTAATATAAAGAAAAAAAATCTCCTATTAAACTTTAAAGAATTATAATTATTTATAATTCTGGAACACTCTAGTTTCTAACGAACTATATATATGTATTTGTTCACACACACAAATCTATTTTTTTATAAATTCTATTCTTCGTATCTCTACTCTGAAAACTCGAAACTTGGTATCGTATTTAAATTAATAAGAGCGAGGTAATAAGTATCGTGTATTTTACCTTCTGTTATACATTAAGAGCGTTTCTACAGATAATTTTCAATAAAACAGGTAGATATATTATAACTCGATATATCTTTATTACTTTTATGTACATTAAAATACAATTGCATTACATACATAGTGAATTATATTTTAAGTAAGTTTAACACTCCGTGCTTACCATAAGTTTACTTATACTGACTAATTAATTGATTAATTACGTTACATCACCATTACTGATGTAATAGTTGTTTAAATCTTTAACTGTTTAAGTTTTTAACTTGTTTGCAGAAAAAGATTTATTGAAATACATTGAATGAATATTCTTTCTCTTATAAAGAGTAGAATGGTGATATGTGTGTCGCGAATGTATTTTTCGAAGATGAGAGAGAAAGAAAGAGCTGTAACAAAAATTATATTTGTAAATTATACAAAAACAAAAAAAAAAAAAAAGAAATATAACAATAAGAGAGAAAGAATAATTGACTGCGGCGAACGCGTGTGTGTTTGGCGAAAGAAAGCGTGAAACAAAACTTGAAGCATTTTTTTGTATGTTTTTGAACAAAATCAAAATTCATGTATCAATAATTATTCTTTAGTAACAATCAGTTGTATAATAAATTAATGATTTATAATAAGAGAAACGTGAGAGAAATTAAAATACGGGCATTAGACACACTAATGCGGAATGACTAAAACAAAGGAAAGAGATATATATATATATGTATAAAAAAAAAAAAGGGTCTTTTTGAAGCGAATGTGCCATGCATTAATTCATATCGAGAGTAACTTGTAGTGCGTGCGACAATTCAATCTGCAACACATGAAACGTGAAACTGGAATTCACTGAATTTTCTTCCGCAATAGGAGGGTTGTATTATCGCACGTATTATACATAGCTCAGTATACAAAAAATATACAGTTACATATACATATTATCTGTGTGTTATATAAAAACAACACTTTACCATTTTGTGTGTGTTAGATTATATTTTTATTTCTAGAACGTATATCTCTCTTTTTGAATTATTTGTCCAATTGTGAGTTGTGTTATTTTTTTTCTCTTCTTTCGTGCAAGTATCGGTTACAAGAAGATTTAATATTAATAATATGACGTTGCAGTATTTTCTGTTATTAATATAAACAAGATAAGGATGATCCATATATAAGTAGTTGCATATAAATATTATATTCTAGCTAAACTATTAATATCGCATAATTTATGTTTTTATTATCCATTTTTCAATAAAATTTGAAACATTTATATAAAGTGTGTGCAGTAGATCTTGTTACAAGACAATTGTTAATAATTCTTGTGAGACCTTGGGAGGTCAAATTGTCTTATAAACAAGACTCCTTTCGAATTTCGTGCGTGCGCATTGAAAGCTGTCATGTTAAAATCAGCCAATCACATTAGTTTAGAGAACCTGATCTGTGATTGGTTGATTGTCTTAGGTTTGTCGTGTGGTCCCGGCTTTAATTTTGGCGAAACTAACCTATCCAACTTGTCTGTTAAACGTAAACATACAACAAACCATTGCAATAGTGATTAGTGTACAAAATGCTTATCAATTAAAACTAAGTTTAAAGATGGTGCGCTAAAAACATAACAATTCTGAGCTAGAGCTGAAGAAAGCTTTGATCCAACTTTGTCCTGTACAAGGTGGTGTTGACAACAGTTGTTAAAAATGAACTTGGAATTATTGGGTGGGTAATTAATAGTAATTATTATATTACTAATAATATATTAGTATAAAACTTGCTTGATTTTCCTGTCATTATTTTGTTTTTCAGAGTCTTTTGGTCAAAACTATCCAGAGGTATGTAATACCAACTGTAATAATATCAACCCTGTTATTGATGTTTTTATTAACAATTGAATTTGTTTTTAGGAATTTGATGGCACTTTAGACTCTTTGTCTCTTGCTGTGACTTGTACATTTAATAAGAGAGGAACTCTGCTTGCTGTTGGGTGCAATGATGGAAGAATAGTAATTTGGGATTTTCTGACACGTGGTATAGCCAAGATTATCAGTGCTCATGTACATCCTGTTTGCTCCTTAAGGTATATATAAACTTGTAAACAAATATATACAAGCATTTACAAGTATTTATAAGCAAATATGTATAAGCAAATGTTTATGTTTTATTCATATAGTTGGTCCAGAAATGGTCATAAGATTTTGAGTGCTTCTACGGACAATAATGTGTGCATATGGGATGTTCTGTCTGGAGAATGTGATCAGAAATACAGATTTCCTTCACCAATATTGAAAGTACAGTTTAATCCAAGAAATTCCAATAAGTTTTTGGTTTGCCCAATGCGCCATGCTGCTGTCATGGTTGATGTTGAGGGGACGCACAGAGTTCTACCACTTGACGAAGATGTATGTGTCATATTACATGTCATTATCAAATGTTTCTTACATTAACAGCAGACAGAGTTCAAGTTTAAGGTTTGTTATACAAATTTTGACTCACATATGTATGTGAAATAGTATTACTTTGATTTTTAGAGTGACTTGAACATAGTAGCATCTTTTGATCGACGTGGTGAATATGTGTACACTGGAAACGCTCGTGGCAGAGTTCTAGTACTTGATGCTGAGACATTGGCTGTGAAAGCTTCTTATAAGATAACACAGGGAACTGCCAGTAACACGGCAGTAAAGAGTATTGAGTTCGCGCGTCGCGGTTCGTGTTTTCTAGTTAGTACGTCTGATAGAGTGATTCGCGTGTATGATAGTACTGAGATATTGGCATGTGGCAAGGACGGTGAACCCGAGCCGATTCAAAAGTTACAAGATCTGGTAAATAAAACAATGTGGAGAAAATGTTGTTTTTCGGGTGATGGTGAATATGTATGCGCCGGAACTACTAGAACACACGCTCTTTATATTTGGGAGAAAAGTATTGGAAATTTACTGAAAATCTTACACGGGACTAAAGGCGAACTTTTACTCGATGTTGTGGTAAGATATTTATGGATTTTTCTAGTTTTTTGGCTAAAAAAAAAGAATAAAGTAAAGCAATAAAATTGTGTTTGTAACGTAATGTTCTGTTTTTCTTTAGTGGCATCCAGTGAGGCCTATAATTGCGTCTGTAGCATCGGGTGTGGTGTCTATTTGGGCGCAAAACCAGGTGGAGAATTGGTCTGCATTTGCGCCAGATTTCAAGGAACTGGATGAAAACGTTGAATACGAAGAAAGAGAGAGCGAATTTGATTTGAGCGACGAAGATAAGTCCGTGGTACAAGGGGAAGAGACTCAGGATGAAGAAATAGAAGTCGATGTCGCGTCAATTGATAAGGTCGCTGCATTCTGCAGTTCCGATGAGGAGACCGAAGACGTCGGTTCTCTTCAATTCCTACCCATATCTCCGGATGTGGAGGAGTCCGAGGATACTCAAATAGCATCTCATGAACCACCAACGAAGAAGTATCGTTCACATGATATCAATTTACAAGGTGCACCAACTGACGGTACGTTTTCAGTAATACTAATTATAATTTATGTATAATTACATGTAATTTATATGTTAATAGAAGTAATATATATATTTTAAAGCAATTTTTTAGCAACACGAGTAGTTTATATTGAATCATATATTCACGCATCTACATGTATACGAATTTATTTGCAGAAACTCATCCTCACGTTTTATTATTAACTAAGGGAAAAGACAAACCAACAACAAAAAAGGGAAGACCGCGACTGGAGCACAGAAAGGGAAAATGATTTGTGACATGTATTTTAAATTTTTACGAAGAAAAAATATACTTTGTGCAAAATTTAGACTTTGCAGTTAAACTCCTAATAATCAAGAGAGATTTGATTACACACAGTGCTTGAATTAAGCTTTTTAGGTTTCTATATTTTTTGATCATCCGATATACTGTACCAAGATTTAAACATAGCGACGACTCATTCTGAATAAGGTTTTATATAGACGCTCTTTCCCAAGATTTAGTAGCTGAAGATGATTTTCGTTTCCGTTACTATATATTAATACAATAAAAGCAAATATAAAAAAATAGATGCGTTACACGCAGATAATTGATCAGTCAAATCTGTAGGGACCTTACACGGTTGACTGTACCGCCAGACTTGAGATCGAATTTAAAGCTGGCCAATCAGAACGAGAGTAAATCAAGTTAGTAAATCCTGTTCTGATTGGTCCAACTCCAATCTAATCTTCATCTCTAATCCGTAATCTGTGGTACCGGCTAATTAATCATCAATATCAGCTGATGTCGAGATATTAAAAAATTGTCGTAACATCACATTGCCGATAAAAAACGTAAACACGCGTTGGAGACGTAATATATAAACCTTTATATGGCCAGTCACATTGCCAGTATCAACAAGTCCGTATGTTATTGACCGTGTAAGGTCCGAGTTTTGCATCTCGCATTGCATGTGATTCGCATCTTCAGGTTTTGCAACGTGCGACTTTTAGAGGGCACTGCAAACACATCCTGCTCTGGCAACGCGAAAGTATGCGCGAGTGTGCAAACCCAGTGATAAATAGTGCGCCATCTCGTCAGTATTCGCCGTCACATCGTGGTGTGTCTTTCTCGTGTATTGTGGTATGTGCTGCGCGCTCGGGTGAATGATTAAATTGGGTTAATGAACGTACATACGTATAACAAGTGTATGTGTGTTTTGCCAGTGGCAAGTCGCATTGCGACCGAAATTAACTAATTGTCAAGCAGTGTTGGAAAACTCTCTCTCTTTTTCTCTCCGTTTCTGCTCGATGCACTTGTTCTGCGTGTGTGTGTGTGTATGTGTGCGTGCGTGCGTGTGTGTTTCTCGCGTTTAAAATTTTCTCATTTGGCAATCTCCTTACCTTTTCTTTTTTTCTAGTGTGTGATGTGAATATTTAGATCCCGCGAAAGTGTATCCTACGAGAAAAAAATCTCGCAAACGAACGAAGTTACGGGCACAATGACATAGAATTGTAAGTAGTGTGGCACAGCCCTTCTTTCAGATTGTATGTATATATATACATGTATATATATATCACATTATGATACACCACCTATAAATAATGCTTTCTTTCGAGATTTCAATAAATAGTTTGCACCACGTAGAGCGAATCCTAAAAATAAGTAGTTTCTCGCGGATTTATTACCAAAATTTAAATGAGGAAAATTGAAGCACTTGCTAAAGTCTCTTTTACTTAACCTCCAAGATCTAAAATAGACAAATTGAATCGTGGAGGCGTGAAAATTAATTCGGTTTGCTGACGACATAGGTAGCTGTTTCCAAAAGAGTAGAGGACCACAATGAGGCGACAATCAAAGTGCTGATAGAAAACACTTGATAATTCTTTTCTTTTGTTTGTTGGAAAAAAAAAACAAATTTCTCCATGTGCTTTTGTCATAGAGAAAATGTAGAAGTGCAAGAATCACTCTGTGATTCATAGTCAGATAAAAACTAAAATGAATCTGTGCAAGTTTTTGGAACAGATGAATGAACAGTTTCATACACAGAGTTGTTAAAATTTTGAAAATTTTAGTACTCCGCATGTGTGCAATGCACTTGTATGAAGGAGAACACAGCACTCATGTTTTACAAAAGCTTATAAGATCAATCTTAGATCATGATGATTTTAGTTTGATTTTTTTAAGCACTGTGATAGGATATGAGAATCTGACCCCAATGTGATGAAAAGAGAAAGCAGAATTGTGTTAATTAATTATTAGCAAAACTGTTGGCAATGAATTTTCTGTGCAAGATCACACAAAAAACACAGGGTACATTGGACAATCGATGAGAATTGGTCATTGGAAGGAAAATTACAGTGTATGAGAAATGTATGCTTGCCAAAATAGAAAGGAAGACACGAAGATATTACAATGAGTTGATGAGAAGAGATAAATTTGAAGGTTTTGGAAACAAGCTATACGAATAATACCTTGACAATTAATGTGCAAGAATAAGACAACACAAAGACAACATGAAAATAGAAGAGGAATTAGAATGCGACCTCTGTGGAAATGACGAAAATAAAATCGCAATATTCGCGATACTTACAACTGAGGCATTAACGATAGAATATTATCTTTCGAAAAATTTCAAGATAAGAAAGAAATAGAGAGAAAGAGAGATTATGTGCGCATAAAACGCTAAATCGCGTTAACAAATACGAGATGCCTGTAAAAAGTCGATTAAGAAGAAAAGTGAATATATATTATATAAGAACAATGCATGGGGGCAATGCTAAAGTAAGAATAGCTCCGATTCGCGTAGAAGCGTGAGGGTGAGTGGTCGTCGACAAGATCGCTAAAGAGGCCGCAACACTAAAACAACCAAGAAAATCACCAAGGCGCCGTTTCGAGATGCAAGGGAATATCGCGGAGAAAAATATAGCAAAGACAGAAGGACAGAGTGGAACATGTAAGAAACGAAAGCGGAAAATACGAGGGAAAACGCTGTATTTAAAGAACAATCCTACAACCGAGTCAAATAACCGTAATTTAAAAAAAAACGGGAACAACCCCCCGGAGGATTTATCACTATGGTGAAACAGATTGCGAGCCAATTATTTCAATCTAAGAGAATCATTGGCAAGGAAAGATTATATGGAATTAGCTAGATACGCATGCGGAGCGGAACGGGAAATCATCAACAACGTCCTGTTTGAATGTAATATGGGACTGTCAGATCTTATGTTTTTCTCGTCAATTTTACGTCGCCTTGGCACGTAACGTACGGTTTTTTTTTTTTTTTTTGTTTTTATGTCCGTAAGTTAATTTCTTCCGTTTTTTTAGCATATTGAAATTTTCCTGTTTATCTTCTTTTAAATGAAGAAAATGACATTTCTTTCACACGTTTACCGAGTGTATTTTCTCGCTTACACAAATGTATGTCGCTAAAAATCTTCCGCTTTTTCCGAGAAAGTCTGGCAATCTTGATGCAATAAGTTCGACGAATAGAAGACGTTCAAAGCGGAGTAGGACGAGAGAGAAAAAAGTTACATCTTCGTTTGATGCTAAAGAGAAGAGATTCACAAGCCGATAATCTGTTCGTTCTTGAAGATGTTTTTTACATGAAAATTTGGAAATAAATATTAATACAAAGAGAAGCGAAGCACATGGACAGAGAAAGTGAGCTACAAAGTCCAGCCACAAGACTAAAAGCAAGACTAAATATCACACAATCGCCTCTTCCTCTCAAATGTTATCAAATGATAATCAAACGTTATCAAATGATTTAATTGCGATAAAAAAAAAATTATCTTTTCCAAAAAGCAAATGCAAAAAAGTTAATAAATGTGTGCTACTGCGCTAATTATTGTAAATATTTCTGGGTTCTCTACTCACACAATTAATTTTATCATTTGACTAATTTTGTGTGCAACGTTTCAACAATCAGCAAAAACGTTCTATGTTAATGTAACACTTTTTCCTCACTTCTACTTGTAAAGCTCAAGTGCAAGTTAATCGTGTGTAAATATTCTGCATTTACATGTATATTGAAACTATATACTTGTATTGCAAATACAAACAAATAAAATGACACATTAAATGCAAGTGTATCTCTGCAATAACGCATTAATCAATTATATAGCGAAGCTAGAAACGAAGAGCCAACATGATGAATCAGGCCGGTAGAAAACAACCGAGTGGAAATAACATTGACAATTCACCGGAAATAGCACTTGCTAATGAAGTGTTCGATCAGTTTTGCAACGCCAACACGTTGAAGTCCATACTCGGCTATTATAGACAACTATGCGAACTGTTGAAGATCCGCCCGAATGTCATCAATCACTTTTATCCAAAATTGAAGCTAAAGTTGCGATCGTGGAAAGCGCAAGCGCTATGGAAGAAGTTCGATCAACGGGCTAATCACAAATGTTATAATCGCGGGAAAGCATGTCCGAACACAAAGGTGAGTTTGTTCTTTTCTTTCTTTCGCTTTTTCTCTCTCTCTCGGGCAATATTATAAAACAGAAAGCACATTTTTATAAGTAACTTTGGCCATATCACTAGATTTTGATAATTGGTGGAGGTCCATGTGGCTTGCGCACGGCCATAGAGGCACAATTGCTAGGAGCCAAAGTTGTTCTGGTGGAGAAAAGAGACCGGATGTCCAGGAATAATGTTTTACATCTATGGCCGTTCGTTATCCAAGATCTGCGAAGTTTGGGGGCGAAGAAATTCTTTGGAAAATTTTGCGCAGGTTCCATCGATCACATCAGCATACGACAGTTACAATGTATTTTGCTAAAGGTAGCTCTGATCCTTGGCGTGGAGTTTCACGAGAATGTGAGCTTCGATTACCTGATCCCACCCCCGGACAATCAAGAGGATGGCAGTAAGTAATTCACATCCCTCTCTGTCTTCTTTGCAAATGGTTTACACAAATGCACTTGATTCGAAGATAGAAAGAGATAAAACCAATTTTAACGACATGATTGTTTTTCAGAAATTGGCTGGAGAGCGAAAACTTCGCCAGCGGATCATCCTGTATCTCAGTACGAATTCGATGTTTTAATCGGTGCCGATGGCAAGAGAAATACCTTGGAGGGCTTTAAGCGAAAGGAATTTCGAGGAAAACTAGCTATAGCAATAACGGCGAATTTTATTAACAAACGGACTGAGGCAGAGGCTCGTGTGGAGGAGATCAGCGGAGTCGCTTTTATTTTTAACCAAAGGTTTTTTAAGGAATTGTATCAAGAAACGGGTATTGACTTGGAGAACATAGTATATTACAAAGATGACACGCATTACTTTGTTATGACTGCTAAAAAACATAGCTTAATCGATAAAGGGGTTATTGTACAGGTAATAAAAATTTCGAACCTTCTGAACGTATGTAAAAAAAAATTTACAATTTTCCGTGCAACTTCTTTACGCAACGCTTTTTCCAATCATTGATTTCCAGGATCACGCTGATACCGCGAAGCTGCTCGCGAAGGAGAACGTAAACCGCGAGGCGTTGATGCTGTATGCGCGGGAAGCGGCTGAATTCTCGACAAAATATCAAATGATGGATATGGAATTCGCAGTGAATCATTATGGCCAACCGGATGTGGCCATGTTTGATTTTACTTCGATGTACGCGGCGGAGAACGCGAGTCGCGTATTGGAGCGTTATAGTCACAGACTGCTCATGATCCTTGTGGGGGACAGTCTCTTAGAGGTAAATAATAACACATGTATCTCTCACGCTTGATTATAAAGTTGCGCAACATGTAGCGGTAATAATGAATATTAATAGGCACAGCCTTACAACAAGAATATTAAAAACGTGCTGAGAAACTGTGAGAAGATATCGATTTATTATTATTTCGCGATAATTGGAAAACGTTTAGATTCTATTTCGAGTTCTCTTCTTCAGTGTAATATAAAAACACGTTAGAGGATTACAATTACAAAACGATACACCTTTATCGTCGACACGATTTTCTTTGTTTCCCACTTATCTAATCTCATTGAATCACAAAGGTTTCGACGGAACTCACAACCGGAGTTCTTATCTGAACTCCTCGGAAGCTTTCAAAACACTTTTACCTCGAAATTAAAAATCGCGCTAGAAATATTGCTTATGTGCAAAACCAGTAGAACATTTTTTTAGAGTTCCCGAGAGTATTGATGGGAGTTCTGATGTGATTATAGCCGTTTTGGCCTACCGGTTCCGGTTGCGCAAGAGGATTTCTAAGCTCCTTGGATGCGGGCTGGGCGATCAAGAGCTGGGGTGCCTTGTTCTCGCCGTTAGAAGTAATTGCCGAGCGCGAATCGATATACAGATTGCTGGGACAAACGACACCGGAGAACTTGAACAGAGACTACGCCGCGTATACCTTGGATCCCCATACCAGGTAAAATACCATGATGATTAGTCAAGTTAGCCAACATGTCTAAGATAAAAGTCGCTATATTTACTTAATGTAAACCATGAGTCAATAGATAATTGGAATGCTTAAACGATCGTTTTCTTTTTATCCTTTCAAGGTATCCAAATCTCAATGTACATTCTGTAACACCAATGCAAGTGCACAATCTTCTCGACACAGATGATCCTGAGAGCATCAAGCAATCCATGAAACAGTACGAGATCAATGTTCCAAAGAAACGAAGACGTCACGGTAAGTGATACGATATTGAAGACCTCTGAAGCTTACATTTATTAAAATCTCATGGTTATGAAATTGAAGATTCAAGGAATACTGTTGTACACAGTAAAATTCGTGTGAACTTTTCCGTACGAATGTGACTTATTGATTTTTCTATTGTTGAGCGCAGACTTTGTTTTTAACTCTTTGTATGACTCAGTGTAAAGACCACTTTATCTCGCTTATTTTGTATAGCTTTTTTCATCTTACTCGCGCGTGTCACAGCATCATGTCATTCTAAAAAAAAAAAAACATGTTTTTCTTCAGAGACGAGGACTGACACTCAAATTCATCCAGACACATTGCTTTGCTGGTTACAAAAGCAAGTTGCACTTTACGACAAGGTTCATATCGAAGATATGAGCGTCTCGTTCAAAGATGGTTTAGCTATTTGTGCAATCATTCATAAATACCGTCCAGATCTAATAAACTTTCATAGTCTGAAGGCGGAAGATGTAGTGGAGAACAATCAACTTGCCTTCGACATACTGGAAAAGGAATTGAACATACCTCCAGTAAGCATGTCACAGTGTTGTTTTTTTTTTATCTCCCAATCCTGATGTGATATATTTCACTATCCGTATCTTTAACGTTATTGAAAACATTGTAATTCAATGTAATTGTGATTTAAGATACATGTCTTTTGATTTTAAAGCTATCTCGAGTCGAATATTATTCAGATATTTTGTATAAGATCATCAAAAATTTCATTAACTTATTTGTTCACGTGTAAAATGCAATTAAACGCGTTCTTATAGATAATGACTGGAGAAGAAATGGCTCAGTGTGATGTTCCTGACAAACTTGCCATGTTCTCTTACTTAACGCAAATATACGAAGCTCTCAGAGGTGTGAGTCCACACGTGAAGCATCCAAAATACGTAAGTAAAAAAACAGAGAATGTGTCCGAAACTTTGAGATGATTTTCTTACTTCTCGCGGTAATGTGAGCTTCGTTTATTGCTTGAAAAACAGGAGACAGAAATGCAGGATCACGCGATACATCCAAAGCAATTGAAGCAATTATCACCCGAGGAGAAGATTACGAGAAAACACTCACGCTCACGACACTCCGGTGAAAATGCCAAGTTGTACGTGGATAAGGAAAACACGATCAGCCGTCGTTGTCGGAAGAGACGCAGCATCGAGAAAGCGAGCGCGGCGGTAAGTAAAACCAATTTTTTGTCTCATTGCGGTTTCTATTGATTAATAACTGTGTACAATGTTGGATCACACATTACTGTGTTGTTTTTTTATATGTATATTTGTCGGATCCATGTTTCGACAGAAAATAAAGTGCGTACATTATCAAAACAAAAGTCGACCGTGTATAAATCCGCTAGACGGAATTCCGTTTTAATCTGAGAGGGAAAGTTTAGAAATCGAGAGTTACCCGGAATCGAAGCTTTCTCGGTCAGGATTTCAACACTTTCTGATCCGATTTCGGGAATCGGACCTCTTTTGTCTTTTGCTAGGATGTTTGAATATTATAGCATATTATATGCAGTTGTGTGTGTTACGTGAAATTAATTAATCTGCAATCTCTTAACTCGGCAAAGGATGAGAGGCAGAGAAAGAACGAAAAATTCGAGAAGTACCGAAACGAGTACATGAAGAGGAGGCTGTATTTAAGTAAACTGGTAACTCGACAGTTCTACAAAAGCATGCAGATGCTGCAAATGAATGCGAGAACGAAAAAAGACGAACCTTTCGAAGATTATTCGATTTTCTTGTACCGTCAATCCGCACCAGATTTCAAGGACAGAATAAAAGATTTAGAACAAAAAATACTTTACCCAGTAAGCCAAAGATGGTTTGACTGTTTTCTATCCAATAGTAAAACTCTTGTGCTAATGCTTGTGAGATAACAGAGTGTGTTTGTAAAAAAAAAAACTTTTTGATAATATATCTTGTTTAATTAATAGTTTTCTTACTTAATATTTACTTCTTACTAAACTGTTTGAGAGAAAATTTGCATGTGTTATTAACCGGCTACTGTTTAATAAGATCTCTGATTAAAAGTTTAATAAATACAGTAAGAAAACTCTTTTTTTTTTTTGTACACACAAATATTGTATGTGTTGGAATAATCTTTGAATGTAACTCAACTTGGCACGCAGTTTTAAGATAAGATTTTGAGAAAAGCATTCAATTCCGCCATGTTTCTTCAAGAAGAGAACGTTAATCGGCCAGAAATCGAACGTGTCGATCGTACTCGAAACATTCACGCAGCTTTTACGACTGCTACGAAAGCACGTGTATCGCTAGCAGTGTTTGACATTGAGGGAAAGATAGCAAGCATTGCGAACGGCTAGCAAGGAAACCTCATAATGAAACTTTGCATGTATGTAGGTGGGGTGACTAGATTAGAAATCCGTAATTGGCGATAGAAACCAGTTTTAGAGTGAAGAATGAATCTATCTCTCACACATAGAGAATGGCTTTCGGCTTATTTCGATGCAATAGATTGACCAGTCGCCGTCAATTAGAGAAAAAAAAACCGCACTATTCGAAATATTCGGGTAATCCGGATAACGTTAAAAGAATCTTATCGGATAAATATGTTCGAATCCGAAAATACCGGAAGAGAAGCCGAAAAGAAATTTCAACGCGCTAGAGAGACGTAAATGAATTGTGTACTTCGAAAGAGAATACTTTAATACTCTTCATTATTATTTTATTTCTCAAGTCTTTTGTGTTTTTCAGTTAAAAAAAAATATCGAACCAAATCTATCTGAATATTTCATTGTTTTACATTGATTTGCATGGTTTGTTTCGCTTTATTTATTGTTCATGCTCGTTCAACGATTGCTTGTGCTAATTTACACTAACGTGCAACAATTCTTCCTAGGACAGAGAACCCAAGATACACCTTAGTTATCAAAAAGGTAACACGGAGGAAGAATTCTCGGAAAGAGTGAAACTGTTGGAGGATAAACTGAAGGGGGTAACATGTGCGGAAAAGAAACCCAAAGATCTCTTACGCGCTATCGGTACGCACTTGTGAAATTTTGTTATTTAACTTCTTGTGCTACAGATAAAATAGTGAAGTGTGACTTTTTCATGATGCAGGCAAGATTGAGAAAACGGACTGGAATGTGAAAGAGATCGAGAAAAAAATCGAGGAGAACAGAATGGGTCGGGGCGTTCGACACGATTATGTGGAAAAGGTACCGAAGTGGAGTCGCGAACAGGTTGGTAAAAAAAATGAAGAGACTCAGTTCTTACGCTTGTCGTTCTTGCATTTTTTTCAATGTACGTGTGTTTCGTTCAGTTTCTAGCTCGTCAGATCAAAATGGAGAAGCGGAGCAACGGTCAGACCGACATTTATAGTAGTAAATACGCGGAAATAGATAATACCTTGAAGACCATAGACAAGAAGATTCGAGAGGGTAGCAAGCTTGGATATAATAAGGTTTCAGTGATGGCGGAACAGTTTTCCGTCACTAAAAATCAGGATGCTGAGATCAAGCAGCAAAAATCGGTAAATACAGTAAATTCTAAATGCATTACAACACGATACGTTGCAAAACTTCTGATCGGATTTAACGGTTTGGTTAACAAACACGCGAGTTTTTCGCATTCAATCGATACTGTGTAAAAAGAGAATGTTTTTTCGCATAAATTATGCTTGCAGAACGTTAAGCCCACCATCATGTTACCAGCACAAGGAGGTTCGGAAATATGTCATTTTTGCAAGAAAAGAGTTTACTTGATGGAAAGACTCAGCGCGGAAGGAAAGTACTTTCACCGTAGTTGTTTCCGATGCGAGTACTGTTCCATTTTGTTACGAATAGGTAAATTATGCGTTTTCTTTATTAAAGCTAAGAATGAAAAAAACTTTACACGAGAATTTATCGTTAACTTATAGCAAAATATCTAAAAAAAAATATGTTTTCAGTGAGCGCAAATTACTTGTGATGTAACTTGTGTAACATCGATATGTTTCTTCGCAGGAAATCACACGTTTGATCGGGAGAAAAACGGCGGTCGCTTTTATTGCACACAACACTTCGGGCTTACGGAAACGATAAAACCCGGAGTGGATAAAAAGAGAATCTTGATGAATAAAGAAAATTTGCCTAATGCTGCAAAACTAGCAGACGAGGTACGTAACATAATCTTGTATATCGATAGATCTGATATAATATATGTGTATGTACTTAGTTATTGCACATCTTTCTTAAAAAAATATATTAAATATATTATGCGTAATGGAATAAAAATACATTACGCTATTTTATAACAGCAAATATTGCAAACAAAATCTGTTTCTCTTAATGTTTTACTTTTCTTTTTTTTTCTATCATATTTTTTTAACACATTTCTTATTTATTTGTTTGATATGTTGCGTTAATATATTTCTTGTGTTAATTTCTATACGTATGGATATTTGATCAAAAAGTTACAACCCCAAATTAATTGGATGGATATTAATTGTTTGTCGCGGAATGACTGCAATTGGTCGACGGATGATTTCATTAATTGGATAGATATTAAAAATTAGTGTCTGACTTTTATTTTCTTTGAAATAAAAATGTATAAAATACATTTTAATAAAATAAAAATATATAAAATCTATTTTTTTATTGTTGTATTTTATTTAATTTTATTTTTATTTTATATATTTTATAATATTTGCAATTGTAATGTATAACATCACATAATATAATATTATATATATATTATTGCATATAAAAATATATTACAACTCTACTTTGTATATATCCATATGTGTAGACATGTATAACACATTATTTTCTTAGGATCAGAGATCGGCAGAACATATTGGATTTGATCTGATCGATCGTAGTCAGACTCAAGAAAGAATAGAATTTGAAAATTTGGCAGAAATGTCAGATCCCGAAGAAGCTCATAGCCAAATGGACGAAGACGAATGGACGGACAGAAACTTCGGCGCTTCCACTGCGGAAATAGGATCCAGTGACCACCTTTCTGACATGAGGCAAGTTATATTCATATTATGCATAATATTATTGTACATATTCTGTATATATCACGGTATATTGTTTTCTACCTTGTATTAATTTTGCCAAGGTGTAATCGCGTAGCAAATTTTGTATTATTTGTTATATATAAATAGAAAAAATGATTTTTTTTTTTTCAAATTATAATCGAAATACAAGAAGCATCTTTAAAACTTCTTGATATACGTACTATTTTTTTTTCTATATTATATTTACAAATTTTATGTATTATTATGTAAATTGAAATTGCACAAGTTATTATTTGTAAATGTTATTTGCATGTGTCATTATACATGTAATTGTTATATATTTGGCACAGCTAATTCCCGAACATGAAAATTTTTAATTGTACATGAGAAGGGAACGGAAAGCCAAACAACACGCTCAACCAAAAATTAAAATAAATATTTCTTTTAATTATTTTGACTTCATGATTCTATTGACGATGATGAAATAGTGTTGCAATTTTTTTTGACGCAACATTAATTTCATACGTTCGTCAAATCTACACGTATCATATCGAGAATTAATAGAGGAAAGGGTGGTAATGTGGACCCTCATTCACACTTTTTACAGTAGATTTGTTAGTACTCAACGGTTGTCCGATAGATTGTAAAGCCAAAGAGTTATGAAACATTACCCTATAACTTTCAAGACACGTCTTTTGTAAAAACTAAATATGACGACACTACACCCACACATAATGGATCGGAGAGAAAAATAAAATGGATTCCTAGTTCGATAGCTGAACAAATTGGTTCTGTTAAAAGCAAAAAAAGTGCGTTGTGTTAAAAACTAAGAGTGAACGACTTCGCCATCGGAGCACTACAAAAAAGGGTCAGCTATTAAACTGTCAACTTCCATGACTGACCCTTTTTTTGTAGCAGTAGGGATAAAGACAAATTTATTGGGGCGAGAGAATTGATATTATCCGGAGTGCGGAGGAACTGCTGTAACATGGCCTCGAGAAAAAAAAGGGATATTTTTGTAGTATTGACACTACTACTGTGTTATTCTTTACATAACTCAAACTATTTAAAGACGAATGAAACGTTCACACAATCACGGGAAAACAAAACACTCAAATGTAAGTATATTTGTGTGATAACAAGACCAAGTCTAATAACAGAGCGAGAGAGAGAGTATGTATAAACAAATGTTCAAAATCTCATCTCGCAAATGTTTGTAAATGCTCGAAAATAAAAACACGCTAACAGCTGCAGTCTATTGGTACACTAGCTAGCAATCACCACGTGACGTCGAACAACTAAAATAATGACTAAAAAATGATGATGCTTTCAAGAATGTGATCACTAGAATTCATCGCCTAACAGAAAAGATATGACTGTTTCATATTACCAACATATCCCACACTTTCCTCTATCTTTTTTGTGCCAATTAACTTCCGAGTGTACAAAATTTTAATATCTTTCCATTCGAATTTGTGTCGATATTCGACGAACTTGTGTTGACGATAGACGGCTTGTCTAGATATCTGTTTGTTTACTTTCTGGAGTCTAGTTTTCAACATTGTTTTTTATTTTTTTTTAGTCTAACATGTGTCGCATTGCAATTGTTGCAAAATTACTTATTTCTTGGAGTCTTGCGGTAGGGTTTTTGAGATAATTGTTATATATGTTTTGACTTTGGTAGTTTGCGTAAACTATCGTTGTCTGCTTTTTTAGTAGTTCTGATGAAGATAATGAGGAATATGAAAAAGCTATAGATCAGCCACTAACAACCCAGGCAACTACCGAGCTGACTAAGAATTGGACGCAGCGTTACTTCCATCCACACGCTACAATTGGACAATCCGATACTGGCAGTAACGAATATGAAGATTCTAGCGACGACTACACCAGTGAAGGTATCATTTCATCGAAGTTAAATTTAGATTTCTTAAGAAAAAATAAATATTTTTCAAGTTGTATTATATCACGGCTTTATTTCTTCGTCAGAAGATGAAAGCAACAGTGGAACCGAAGACGAGGAAGATGTACGCGCGAGAGAGCTGCGAAAGCAGGAAGTGTGGTTGAAGATGCCACTGCGTTGTTCCGATTCAGACACCGGCTCGGAAACAGAGGTGAAAAATTCTTAACGATCTTGCTACATGTTAAAAATTACACTTTAAGCAGTTGCTTTTATTTCATCTTCTGTTGTGTATTAATATATATTTGTTTGTATTTATTTATTTATGCAACGTGAGTGCTTCTTTTAGGTAGCGTCGTCGGAGGACGAGTCGACCGAGGAAAACAGGAAGAGCTCCGCAACAGAGATATCGACCGATTCAGAATTCGAGCGTGATGAAGTGACCCCAACACAACACGAAGTTCCCGAAATCACTATCAACGATTTGTACGTGCGTAAAACGAGAGGTTCTTACGTGGAACCCAAGAAAGTTCAAGTAAAAAGTAAGGTAATCTCTTTGGACAAGAACAACTTGAGCCAGAAGAAACAAGAGATAGATAGCAAACAGTTGTTGAAAGATGCCAAACACGAATCAAACAAAAATGAGAACTATGTTGTCCCGAGCTCTGTCGACGCGAATATCAATATACCATTGGTGAACCCACGAAAAGGAGATTATCTTCTAAATCGCACTCACTCAACCGGAGGACTCGCCTCGAAACTCTCTTTGGAGTTAAAAAAACGCTATCTGCTGGACGGATCAGCCTTGGGTGGTTCGATTGTAAAATCAGACTCGGCATCAAATGTGGACACGAAGTTGAGAAACTTCACCGATGCCATTTCTCAGCATCAGAAGTTGCTGAATCCGGCGCCCGAGCCTAGTCCTAATATGGTAGCTTTTCTCCAAGGTAGGATTTTCAAGTTTTTATTACACGACTAATTTTTAAAAGCCGGAATAAAGTATAATAGATACAAATTGGTAGATTTAGGGTAACAAATACGCGCTGTGTGTAATGTCATTCGATTTATACTCTCTCTGTGCCTTTATACTAATTTGTACTAAATACTCCATAAGTATAAAAAAAATCGAGAATTGAAATTTATATTGAAATTCTATTTGAAATATAATATAGTTTATCTCCTGCAAAAGGAGAATACATATATAATTTATAAAAAAACTGTGAAAAATCAATATAAAAAAACGACATGTAATTGATAATATATTAAAAAATAATAATATTGAAGGAACTCTTTTATTAAAAAAAAAAAACTTGCTTGCTGTGTGTTCTGGCAACGAAATAACACATTCACGCTGTGAATGCAGAACTACAAGTCTCTAACAAAGTATTTCTTACATACAAGGTCTGTAAGAAAAGTGTTTTAAATATTTAATCCTAAAAACACCTTAAGACCGTCTTAAATATAAGATCGAGTGAATCGGTCTTAGACTTACCTCCTATCTGGCAAACGATTGTTCTTCCGTAGCGAGAACGTAGAGATCTCACTAAATTTTCGAGAATCGCAAAAGATATTTTGCACTAAACAAGCAGAACGACATAGCTACAAATCACAATAGATTAGCGCGGCAGCAAGAGATTACATACAGTAATTTATCATCAATATGACAGCGCTGTTTATTGGAAATCACACTACGCACGACACATCATCATTTGGAACGTTATTTCACAAAAGTGCAAGAACTTTTCGAAAAGACCTCGTAAACGCAACAATAGATTGCCGTATTTGCGCTTTCAAACTAGTCGCGAAGTCAATTTGATGCAAGCGCGAGATTACGCGTAAGATCGATCGTGTTTTATCAGTTCCTCGCTTTGTTTCGACTTCGCCTTCCGGTTTAACTCCGCTCTAGCTGCACCAGTTGACGAGTTTGATACCTGCAGTCTCTTCTCATAATTCAACCTCTCGTTTCTCAAGAACCTCTCATATCTTGAGAACTTGCTTCCCCACTTATCAACTTCTCTTTTCATGCTTCTGTTCCTATCGCACGATTAGCTGCGGTGATGGATTTTCCACAGAGTGAGAATAAAGAAGAACGTTGAGATATGAGAGAGATTTCCGAGGAGTTGAATTATGAAAAATACGACTGTGTTCTTTCGCAATAGAGCGCGATTTACTTTACGGATCATTAGAATCAAACTTCTTTTTTAATGTTTTGATGATTTAATTATATTGGATCAATTTCGTAAACGTTTTCCGGTAAGTATTTAAATTTTCTTTCTCAGAATCCCGTGTGTATCATGAAAACGGTATGTCGTAATTACTTTCATTAATCATGTTTTATTACCACATCCAAGATTTTATGAAAAAGAAAAATTAAATTCTGTATTGGAACTCTCTATTAAGAAACAACTAACTCTTAGATTAGTTGAAGTGTATCTTTTCCTTGCATCGCTATAATATCTTTTCTTCATCCGCCCTTGTTTAAAATAGCAGCTCAGCTTGTGTATTTCTACGTCCCTAAATAAATGGCATTGAAACTACTAAAACTGTATGTAATCTGTGTAACAAACAGTTTGAAATAGCGGATGTATACTTTTTGGTTTGTACGTCACAAATATTCTAGTTTTACATTCTATCTCCCTCCCCTTTTTTAATGTCACAGTCAATAATACACGTGTGTTTGTGTGCGATTTTTCTTTCAAGGTACTGGCAAGCTACGGACTAACAATACGCCGCTTTCCCCGATCTCGCCTACAACCTTATTTTCGCAGCAACTGTCGGACGACCGTAGAAATTCGTCGCGCGACGTTACGCACAAGCCCACGACCTTGAGAGAAATGTTCAAATCGCAACAGTTACCTGATTTAGTGAAAGAGTCCAGTATCATGAAGTCGAAAACGGCACCTAACATATGCGACAAGTCTTCGCTGAACGACAGGGAAGAGATGGACAAACGACTGATGATTAATCATCAGACTAGCAATGTGTCGAATAACGGCGCGAAAGTCAGCTCTCAAAATGCGGAAAACATCCTTTTGAACAACGCCAAAGAGAGCAACAGGTCGTACAGCCCTTTCCACGAGACGTCTATCGTGGTTCCGCAAGTGGATTGGGACAAGAAAAAAGAAGATGACAAGAATGTCAGTCTGAGCGACTCCGACATAGATACCGATTCCTTGTCCTCTTCCGATTTCAAGGAAGCGGTCGAGAACGACGATCGTCACGTTGCTGTGAATCATCCGTTGCCGAGATTACAAATTCACAGCACCGATGGCGATCTCGTATTGGACGAGGGATGCGACAGATACAAGTATTACGACCCCGACAACGACCAAACCTTCGAACCGGATTCTATTGAAGTCTCTTTTCTGCGCGATCACCGATTAGACAGACAATGCGTTTTGAACGATCCGTCATTGGGCAACGCGCACGCTGTCGAAGCTATAAATAACAATGTGGAACGATTGAATCTGCGAGACAACAGCAACAACTGCAACAGTCCTATTTCCGAGCACTCACTCCCGATATCCGACGAGCGCGATGATTCCGAAGAAAACGACGTCACCACCGCGGCTTTCACCGAAACGGAATTCTCCGACTGGGCTCGGGACGAGGAAGGTTTGGTTTCCACCGATCTCTACGACGACGGCATCGATACCAGTAATGTCACTATACGTAGAAATAAAGCGAAAGTATCTTCTGCTGCCTCTGCCAAAACTGCCAAAGTGGAAAACACGGATCTCAACTATTTCAAGCTCAACCGTATACTCGATCAGAAATATCCGAACAACAGCATATCGAAACTACTGATCAACAATGAAGACATTAACTACATGGACACGGACAACGAATCGTTACTGGACGACAGTCTCCAAGACGCCTCCAATTTTACACTGCTGAAAACTCGAAGCTACACCGAATTTGTGAACGACAGACCGCCTCTCTATATTCCAAGCTTAACGAATATATCGCACAATGTAGCAAGCGCTGACGCACCAATAGCTAAGTTGGAAAATGATTCCGGCGAAGAGGAAGAAGAAGAAGAGGAAGAAGACGAAGAAGGAGGATTCAAGGACGTAAATGTGATCAAAATAGATCCCGTCACTATGGAGGATGTTTTGAACAAGCAACATAAACCTGTCGGTAAACCAGAAACCAAAGAACAAAGCCAAGAGCAACTCGAGAGAAACGCGGAACCGGAACAATTAGTTGAAGCTCTCAATACGAAACTGCTTCAATCGTTGGAAGAAGACAGTCTGCTGGTAACGGAACCGGAAGACACGACCATAAGCGAAGTTACGGTGCTCGCCAGTCCAGTTAGTCCTCCGAGATCGGCGGTTTCCGCGGAAGTAACGGAAAACCGAGATAATCCATCTGAAGCGAACGATTGCTGCAACGAGGCCGATTATCTGGAGTACAAAAAGGGACTGGAGTCCCGAATCGACTTCAGCAACGTGAAAGATTCCATCGACGTGAGAAAATCGAGACCAAAGAAAAGCGCTACGCAAATTGCGCGCGTTGCGGATGTGAGCAGCGCGAACGATAATCACGCCAATTCGCCGGCAACCTCCAGGAAACTCGAGGAGATCACCAAAGAGCGATCGAAACAGAAGAATGTTATTGAAGATCTTTTGATGGACAAGCTCGAAGCGTACAAACAAAAATCGGCCGAGAAAAAGGCCCGAAGAGCTGCCAGAAATTCACCCTTCAGTGCGACGCAGTCGCCGATGAAATTACTGTCTAATGTTGCTTCTAACGATGGCGTGTTCGTGCCTACTTCCGTAATATTACCAGCGAACAGTCCCGATCGTACAGTTTCCGACGAAACGAACAAATCGCCAAACGTTTCCCCGTTCTCGCGTTCTCACGAGCAGTGCGATCAGATGGAAGCTAAGGAAAACATTTCGAACAAGCTCGATCATTTGTCTCGGATACAGATGACAGATGAAAAATTGATCATCACTAATACAGAAAGTGTCTTGAAGAAAGAGCTGACGCCCCTAAAATTGAGGAACGAAGAAGCGAAGAGAACCAACGAGAGGACTAAGCAAGACGTCAGAGACAAGACCAGAATAAAGAGCGACGAGGATTTAGCTTTAAGCACGGAAGACAAACTTAAGGAGCTAAGACTGATGGCGATTCGAAGACGACTATCGATGGAGGATGCCTCGGAAACCGAACGAGTCAGACCTTACGCCAAGATGGACAATTTGGAGTTGAGGTTGCAAACCAGCAAGAGCACCGACAATATGAAGAACATCGCGAAAAAGCCTAATTACGAGATGCTACTGGCTGTCAATGCGAAATCGATGGACGAATTGTCGAACGCCGCGAGTTATTTGAATAACGACAACGTGGCGAGGAATAAGGACAGAAAAAAGTCCAAGGATCTGGACAGAAGAAGGAGCATCATACAAGCGGTGTCCGATTTCTTCTTCAAGAAAGAGTCTAGTTCGTCTGGTTCGTCACCCTAGTTAGAAAAAAACGTTATCAATGTTCAGCCTAACTATGAGATCAACGGAAGAAGTGAGTATGCACATGTCATCGTCGTCGTCGTCATCGTCATCGCCTTTCTTATTAGTTGTGTGAAAAAGCAGAGGTAATCGCTTTGTTTTGCTTTTGATAATCCACACGATATATACATGTGTGTGTGTGTACATATATAATCGAAATGATTTTTATGTTCTAATCAAATATTTGGCTTTCATTATCTACCGCCATTCGTATCGGGCAAAAAAAACTTGAATATTCTTTCTGGTGAGAGAAACACATTTATCTCTCAAAGAGAGTGGCAAAGTCGTCGACTATTTTTATACTTATGTCTTCAATTTGTTGACATGATAAATCATCATCGTTTTCACATAAAATAATATCAATTGTAAGCATTTTTTACACACAAATAGAAGAACAATAACAAATTAATTTAATTATTTACAGCGATGTCCAAAAATATATATACATCGAAAAAGCTGTAGTAATATTTAGCGGGAAGCGAAGAGACCGACGCGACGATTGGGGCACGAAAGAGAGAACTCGATTTACTAGATATCTATGGAGCGATTATGCCATAGATAGGGAAAAAGATTGATTAAAGAAATATCTGGACGTTTTACGAAGATATTTTTAATCTGCAATTACTAGGTATATATTGCGCATACGAAACGAACAAATACGGTATGTGTTCTCCGTCAAGAAAAAAAGTCACAGATTGTAAACAGATAATTCTATGTAATAGAAAGAAACGCGATAAAATATTTTAGATAAAACTGTTTTTAATAGTATAGAAACATAACACACATACACACACACGTACATACACGTACACATACACACGTTTACATGTACTCCTCATCATTTTCCTTCTCTCGAAAACTTATTTATTTATATAAACGTGTATTTAACTTTAAGATAGGTTAAAAAAAAAATGCTTATTTAATTAATATTCATAAAGTCAGTTAAACGGCATATTATAATTTCTTAAAGATTTTACAACGCAAATAATAATACGTATATACATTAATTTGCATGCAATGATTATTGCGTGTTACTGACCTAAATCAATGTATTTTGTATATAAGTAATATTTTTAAGTGCTCTAATTTTTTATAAAAGTGGCAATGTATATACAAATACCAAATTTATATATATATATATGTATATATAATATTTGAGTTGTTGTATTTTTTATATGTACCTCATTAAATCGATATGATTCAAACTTGCACTCATTTTCGATATAAATTGCATTATCGACAGAGATCGATAGTCTCGAAGTATCGCTCGAAGCATGTCGGAGGGAAAAGGTCATTGAGAGGAGAATGTCCTAAAATAAGTTTTGTTTGTCTTGAAACGCGTACATTGAAATGTTAAATGGTAAGTTTTTTATATTTTTATCTCGTTTCTTTGTATATTTAACACAAAACTTATTCGCGATTGATTATTTAAAATGAGATTACCCCCTGCTAAGTAGTCAATTCGAACCTCGTTGAGGTTATGCAATTGATTACTTGGGTTTTAAGAAAAGAAACCAACAAGATTGAAACAAAAACAATAAAAATTGAATCAATCTTAAGAAATTATGTCAGTTATCTTATTAAAAAATAATAATTTCACACGCGTTTTTGAAAAAATACTCACGCGTATCGAGTCAATCGTTTTAGTTCGTAATTGCGAAGAGATTTAGATATAGTATACAAACATTTTTATATACATATATAAAAGAAAATTTTCGCAAATAAATATTTTATTACGTTTTTGTATTTATTAATAGTGAATTTTACTCACCTGCGATGACAGTTGCGTGAATCAACCGTGCGAGGATCAACGGATCGAGGAACATTATATATAGAGGAGCACATCATTGTGAGTAACGGAGTTGAAAAAACATAAGTAAGTTATCTCGATCGAACTTTTATATAATAAATATATAAAACAAAAAATTTCTTTTATCAAATAAAACGAAATAAAATAAGATTAAAAATATTTGGAGATTTAACTTGAAAAAATACGCGACTTTAACATGTTAAACTCACAACAACGGTTTCACTTATCTCTGAGTAAAATTTTACGAACAAAATTTGCGAGGAAAAATAGTAACAATTTAAAATATCGAAACTAATAATTTGGACTTTGTAGAAAACAAATTTCCCAAACGTTCTCAACGTGCTAAATAAATATATCTATACTGCAATATAGAGGAAGGGATGAGAGCATGTATAAAGTACGCTGTTGTTTTGTAAATTTCTTTGTTTTTACAACACGCACAAAATTATTACAAGATGTTACGTCGTACAATTTTACACGACGTAATTAGACACTTTCTCATCTCCTGATCACGAAATTGGTTGGAAAATTATTTTGCTTGTTCATTGTGAGCAACGTTAGTATTTTTTTTTGTTTTCCAATTGAAACAGAATTGTCCTCCTGTTAATTAATTCACTTATTTAGCGTTTTATTTGTAGAATATCGGTATTATCGACTAATAAATAACCATTTTATAATAATACATTTCACGTATGCATATATTAACATATTGTGCAAATATGTCGTAATATCTACGTTAAATAAAACTTTTACTGATGTTTAATGCTGTAATTGAACGATCGCAAATATTTATAATCTTATTTTAATTATATTTACGTAGTTTCATTTATATCACACTATTCTATGAATAATATTCTGCACATCTCGCAACGTTGTTTTTAATTTTATGTTTAAAAACATCGTTTAAAACTTATATCCTCATATTTTTACGCACATAAGCGCGATTTGTTTCCGATAACACACGCGCGTTGATCGGAAAATGTCGGAATAAATAAACACACAGTTCTAATTATGTACGTATACATATATATATATCCTATAATAAAGTACAATTTAATTAATTAATTCAGTTGATCTCCCGTGGCTATTGTAATAATAATATTCGGAGTAATTTAACCAACAACGCGGATGTGTAAATTATATCCAATGAGCGAACGCGTGCCTCTCCTGTTCGTCGGCTTTTGTGACATTAACAATAACTTTAATTAACAATCATTACGAATTGCGTCTTTGACGCAACTAGGCGCTTGGGCGTGGAATATGAAAGCGGAACGCGCTTGTATACATCACGATGTAACATCACGTGCGCGTAACACGTGCGATGCGAGAAATACGGACGCGTACGACGAATTTAACGCACTCACACACCTGAAACTTTGCTCACCTTTTATTTTCTCAAAGTGAGAGAACGCCGAGGCCAGGTAAAAAAAGCAAATTTCAGGCGTAAGAGTACTGTCAAGAGATATGCACACAAAACGAAATATATAACAGCGAGATATCCAACGCCGTGTGTGCGTGTGTGTGTGTACGTTGTTGTAGGGTGGAATCGTGACGAAATGACGCCACAAACACACCTGAAACTTTGCTCACCCAACATTAAAAGTAACGGGCCGAGCAAAGAGTCAGGCCCGCCTGTAACGCTCAGGCATATCTTCATTTCTTCTCTATCGATCTTCCCTCTCTTCTCTCAATGTCACGCGGAGAGAGATGCGCGCGCGACAACAATTCTCTGGCTTCTCGCAAATAAATAAACTGGAACGAACACAATGTCGTTCTTTGCCGGGGGGCAAAAAATGTGTGTGTGCGTGTATGACTGAAGAGATAATTTTGCTTCTCACGTTCTTCTATTTAAAACAAACTTTCTTGGGAAAAAAAGTTCCGTGAACAAATTCTATATGTGGTATGTGATTAAATGCCACCATATACGCGAGAAATCGCGTCTCGCTCTTTATATATACGATTTCATATAAATTGCATACAACTGAGATAAGTAGATATAGAATTTGTACACGTACGAGACACTTTTTTTTCTCAGGCTGTTTGTAACAAACTCTTGCGTACACATATTCAAATGTGTGAAACTGTACGCAAGATATTTAAACCGCTTGTAAATAAATCGATCACTTTTGTAACAAATGTTACATTGAAAAATTAATTTCTTCAAATGTGTGTGTGTGTATGTGTGTGTATTGTTGATGCACGCGTGTTCTCTCCCCTTCGAAAAAGTTCGGATACGGCCGGACCTGCAACAAAAAAAGTGAATGAAAGTCAAACGTTAGTAGATACATAATCCCGCGGAAATATGCCGCGCGGTAGTTCAAACGTAATAATACCGCGCGCGTGCGTTTCGCATAAACTGGAAAATATCTCTCTGTACGAAATAAAAAGCGACTTTCTCTCTCTCTCTTACTCTTTCACTCTTGTTCCGCATTGCTCATGTTCAAATTAACGTCCACATTAAAATATTATCTAATATAAGCGTTATTACGCGACAGTGCTTTATTTGTCGCAATTTTATTCGCCGCGGGCATTAATTCAGTGGACGTTTACGCAGTGCCTGCTACACAATGAGTGCGCGCACACACACGCATTGAAGCCAATTAAAATTCGCGTCGCTTTAACATACGAGTTACAGCGTCATTCTGTGTAAAACGGAATTATTTATAAAAACGTCCCGTGGTCTTCTTTTCTTTCACGTACAAGAGAGAGAGAGAGAGAAAGAGGATTAGTACAAGTATGTACTGATTTACGCTAAAACATTGCCGAATGTAACAGATAGATGTAACGCCATTGCTTTCGCGCGCAAACGTTGGTTGTTTGCTGCAACATTAATTCGACGCTCATTTAAACATTTTGTCAGCGCTGCGCCGCGCGGCACGCCGACCCCACAACGGAGGCCAATTAAAATTCGTGTCACTTTAGCGTCGCTCTGTAAAACGCAATTTATGAAACCTCCTCTGCCTCTTTTTCTCCCTCTCTCTCCTCTCGTTGCTCCCCTTTTGACCTAAACTTTTCCGGCGCAGGCCGGGTTTGTACGCCGAGAGAGAAGCGCGGACGTTTTGACGGTATGTTCCTGATGTTCGTGAAAGCGCCCTTTCTTCGTGGCACACGGCGCGCGCGATCGTGCGATGACTCGTACGATAGCGCGAGAACTCGCGGAGAAGGAGGGAGGAACACAAGAACGGAGAAGCGCCGAGCCGTGTGGAGGAGGATAGAGTGCGCTTTCATTTGGCGTGCATGCACGCGCACGTACCGTATATACCGTAAAGGAGAAGAAAGATGAAGACGCAGAGAGCGGGAGAGAGAAGGATGATCATCAGTGCCTCTCGTGGAATGCGAGCGTCAGGAGGAGATAGGAAGATTTTACGTCAGGCTCCGGCTCCATTTAAATGCCCGGCATTGCTGAAATTGGTCCGAGGTGACCCTTGACTTTGGGACCCGTCTCGTTTCTTTGTTCGGACCGCGCTCTCCTGTGCGCGTCCTCTCCCTCCCTCCCCCCTTTTCTTCTCTTTCATGAGAGATAGGGCGGATGAGTATCCCGTCGGTACAAAGGGACGGTCACGAACCCGCGCGCGGTGACGAGAGACGAGACGTGGCGAAAAGAAAGTCTCCTCTCTCTCTCTCCCGACTTTGAAGAGAGAGACGACGCATTATCGCCGGTTAATCTGGAGCCCCGTATGCACTCGGCACTCCGGACATGTACAAAGACGACTGTTATTTCCCTGAGAAATAAAAAAGAAAAAAAAAAGAGACTGTCCCATTTAGTGAAGGCACCATGTGAGGAATCTTTCCCAATTCTATTTGTTGCGACGACGACGACGAGAGATGACGACGGAGCGCGCGTTTGTCGTTAAATTCGTCATGTTGACCCGCGGTCGGCTCCTCTCCTCGGGCGGACTTTCGGGAAGGCATTAATCATGCAAGTCGGGAACTACTACTTGTATATGATTCGAGTGGGCAAACAACATCGGCTTGAGGCTGAATACGCTAAGTGTGCCCGTATATACACTGCGTCGCGCACAATGGAGACGGATTAATATTCTTTTGCCGTGCGGCGCGAGTCGCCTTGGCCGCCGCACTCTCGGAACAGAGAGCGTTTTGTTATTCCGGCTGCCTCACACACAAAATCCTCGGCTATATGATACACGCGCGCGCGCGTGTCTCTATCTACCTGCCGTTCGTGCACATGCACCTTGGGCCGACCCGTTATTTTCCGTTTAGATATGCAGCCCGGAATAGATAAACAGACGAGAACCCGCCAGGATAGCGGAAGACGTCGGGATCTATTTTAATTCCCGGCGCCGCTTCCGCCCGCCGGCAGAAACACCAGAGACCGCACACATTGTTTGCCTAGACAACGGAATTACGCACGGAACGTGCCGGGTTTTCTTTTCATTCGCGCAAATGTAAAACAAAAAAAAAAAAAATAAAGAAAAACAAATACGTCTTTTTCTAGAGAGATATAATTGGTTAATGTCGTCGTCGCAAAGCCGCGTGCGATTGTTCAACGCTCTTCGACACGCTTTTTCAACGTCGCTCGCGGCTTCAGGTTTCCGTCGAGCGGATAAGGTAAACGTAACCAATCACCGGACAAGTACCGCTAATCTGATATCTAATTAAACAATAATTGTTTGACGCAAAATATTTGAATTAGAAAATCAGAATTAAAATATGTCTTAAAAACACTTAAAACATTTGAGAATTGTTACGACCAACATTTACATATCTAATATTTAATTATTTCTTCAATAAATATCCGGCCATTAATACACGTCCGGTCATCGGAACATTTACTTTGGACGTTGGTACCTTTCGCGGTTACAATTTTCGACACGCAAACGCTTTTTTCAATGGGGGACACACTCTAATATTTATATTATTGTATCTATATAGACAAATGATATTTGAGCACCGCTTAAACGAGTAATAGAATTGTCAAGCGAAAATATTGAAGCACTGCCAATGACATTGATTTCAACATTAACTCCGGGGAGATTACCTCTGGCGAAAATTACAATTACATTTTCAAGTGCGCGGTCCGGTTTGCGCGGGAGGAGAAGCGTGTGAGCGATGACCGAAAAGCGAAACGGCTGAAAAAAAAAAAAAACGCTTATGAGCGCGTTTGATGGAACATTTATTCTGTTCCCGAATCCGCGCGCGCGTGATCGATCGACCGTCGCTCGGCGGCGGCAACGATATTTTGCGAAATATTTTCGAGACACCATTTCTCGGTTCGCTGCGTTACATTTTACATGCGCGCGCGTGCGTGGATAAAATCTATACGCTATATATTTGGTAAAAAACAATTGTTTCCCACGCAAAAGAGATTATTTCTCCGCCGATTTAATTTTCGATGGGTTTCATCGACAGCCGAAGATTGCCTTTTCGATCATTGTTATACGTGTTGCGCATTTTTGTATTTCGTCACTTTCCACCGCGTTTGACAGATAATGAAACTATTGGAGCCTCAAGTTTTAAGACTCGCACCGCGGAAAATTTCGTGAAAATATTATCGGAGTTGTATTTTGCTTAATTAAAAAATTTGCTTTAATTAAATTCAACGCGCTCTTAAGAAAATTAAAAAGAATTCGAAAGAACCGAAATTATCCGCCCAGACTTCGGGGAGATTTGTATGTGTGTGTGTGCACCGAAAATAGCTGTCGCTTGGTTTCTAACAACGCACATTTTCCTAATAAAACCGGAAAGTCGAGTTATATTCGGATCGCTCGTTTATAAAAAAAAAAAAAAAAACGGAACGCGGAAAAGAGAGAGAGAGAGAGAGAAAGAGTGACTGAAACTGAGACGAGCGCAAAAAAGGGCGTGCCGGCGTTTGACAGGAAGTTGACCCAACGTCCGGTTCTAATGTATTTCCGCCCGGTTACGGCTATCAAATCGCACAAGTTTGCGGTTTCGGCGCTCCATTTCTTTCGCATACCCTTCCCCGTCCGTTATAAAACACCGTCCTCTCGTTTCCCGTTCGCGTTCGAATTAACGGCACGTAAAGACGTCGTTGAAAACTTTATCATAGTCATTAACGTTTTCGTGCTTCTGTCCGCGCAACATTAATGGCGAGGCTTTTGTCATCTCGAGTCGCCACAGAAATTGCAATATCGTGTGTGCGCGTGCGCTAAACAATTGCGGTAGATATGTTTATTTTAATATAGTTAGAAAATACTATAAATTATTATTTTAATTTAAATTTAATTGTAACAAAAATATCTACAATTTTATAGAAATTAGTATAAGATTATTAATTAATTTAGTATAAGAAAAATTTAGTATGAATTTAGTATAAGACGTTATTGGTTTTTAATCATTAACGCGGTTCCGGATAATTCGATTAAAAGTTCAGAGAGAAACAGATTGGTTGCAAGTTGGGAGGAAGACGCGTGCGAGCGAGGCTTTTGTTTCACCCCGCTCGAAAAAGTCGCGAACACACGAGTATATCGACCGACAAAATTACACATTATTATTGATGTGCGGAGTCGAAATGAATTCACAAGGACTCCGTCTCTGAAGACTTTTTTTTTTCCGCAAAACGCGTTATAGTCATGCTACAACCCCATTTGCAATCTCGAGGGCTCGTAAAACAAGGAGCAAGATTGCAGCAGCGGTTAGAGTCGACTTCGCGAAAAAAGGCCCGTTAACGAATCGATTGAAAAGGAAATCGATTGAACAAGCACTCGGTGCTTGTTATTCCCCCATTTCCTCTCTTTCTCTCCCTGCCTTTGCCCCCCTTCTCCTTTCTCTTCCAGGTTCTAATGCGATTCTTTCTTAACGCGAGTAGTTTTGCGGGACTGAAATCGCGGCTTTTGAAATCTGGAAAACAGACGAATAAAACAGCGAAAGAGAGAAAGATAGAGAGAGAGAGAGAGAAAGAGGAGAGGCGGACCAACCGAGCAGAGGATGAAGGATAATTGTATTGTAATTGCATCCTTCGAGCTACGTGCACCGCGGCCGAGGGAGAAGGGGGAGAAAAGCGAAGCCTTGTCGGACTCGAGCCGAGTCACGGTTGACCCGATTTTTTCTCCGCTCTGCTGGGAGTACGCGCCGGTTTCCGAACTGAAACTAATACCCGCGACGGCAACAAAGGGAAGGAAAGAAGAAGAAGAAGAAGAAGAAGAAGAGAGAAAGAGAGAGAGAGAGGGAGGAATGAGCTGCACGACGGCGGAGGGCAATGGATCTAAAGTGGCGGTCGTCGTATAGCCAGGAAAGAAGAAAAGGTTGTAGTTTACCGTGGGAGAGACGGAGGAGGAAAGGAGAATCGTAGATGCGGGAGGATAAAGCCGCGCGGAACTCATCCACAGGGTGTCCCGCGTAATTGCGATTGGCGATTGTACATCGCGCCTTTTACGATAGAGTATACTCATCCTCGCGAAACCCGTCGTTATTGGCAATATCCTCCGAGAGAGACTCTGTTTTACGCATCCCACTCGAGTTCCGAGTAAAAATTTCAAGCTCTAGCGAGGAGAAGCTGGTTCTTCAGAATCCAACATGGAAATTTCGCGTTGATTAGAGGGGAATGTTCGTTCGTTCTCTTCGAATTTCTTCCAGTGAAAAATCTCACTTCAGATAGGTGAAAATTCATCGCCACTTGAGTAATTAGTGAAAATTCACCATTGAAGTGATTGTTCGCAGAGCGAACGCGCGTCTCGAGTGAATAATTAATTCGATTACAAATATCAAACATTTATTTTTTTGTAATTTATATCTTCGAATATATAAGATTGTTCTCCGGCACTAACTCGGCAGAGAGAAAAAATCGTTGTGAGAAGAATCATCTCGATTGAGTTCGACCACCTCCGCTCGCTAGGTCAGTGCTCTACCGATTCAGCTGATTGCGATTAGTTAAAAAATTTACTCCATATGAGCGAAAAGTCTCGAGTAATTCGACAGAGTTGCTTAATTTTTCGAAAGCGTTTTCTTCACTCCAAGAAATTCTTCGAGCTCGAAGAAAACGCTCGCGTGCAATTAGAAAAAAAGAAACGTTTCCTTCTGACTAATTTGTTGCAAAGCGTAATTAGAACAACGTTGATACCGCATTAAAATTAATAAGGTGGAAATTCTGAAACACATCTAGCAAGAAAAGAAATTCACAACGGAACAATTGTTAAATAACAATGCACGAAATGTCATTCGCGCGAGCGCGCGCGTTTATAGTGGCCCTCGTATAACTACTCAACTTTCGGTAACTTCGCATAACGAGACCGTCGAAATTGCGGCGAAAACGCCGCCGTAACTCTTTTAATCCCCGGTTACGAGCCGCTTCTTCTCCATTGTCGCATCGCGCTCACGAAAATTCCTATAAAGAAAGGGATTAGCCGGCGAATCCGCCGGCGTCGGACGTAACGACGTGCGCGCTTCGCACATGTGCACCGTGAAACGGCTCTTTGTAATCCGCGACGAGACAAGCGCCGATCGATAAGCGCGTTCTATGCATTTAGGAGGCTCGACGACGACGACGACGACGACGACGACTACTACTACTACGATCGCACAAGCGAAGGAAAGTGTTCCGATGGATACAGCGAGAGGAAATAACGTAGAAGCCGTGAATTCAGAAGCGCGCGCGTTCTCTATTTTGGTTCGAGGTAAGAGAAACACGTTGTTATCACGCCACGTGAACTGCGTGCTGTTACGTCACATTACACGAAGCGAGTCGGAGAAAACAAGATTTCGTAAGATTCGCGCTCGTGAAAGCGAAAATCGTTAGATTTTATTATTTTATCGTATTGTTCCTACATTGCTTATATTGTTTTTTTTTTCTTTTTTTTATAAGGTTTCAACGCGACCGGATATTTATTTTAAAAAGTAACTATTACGCGTGTGAATATTAATCGCAATGTTTTATTATATTTTTTTTAAGATATAAAATATCGTGGAATATCATTGAAATTCAATGTAAAGCATTTAATACATAAAATAGTTATAAATAATAAAATTATGTAATAAACAAATATTAGAGAACATATTGCTCTTCACAAACTATAATAGAATATTCAATAAATATTGATTGTTAACTTTACGTATGTATAAATGCTTTGTTACAATTGCTTTTAAATAATATATCCGGCCATTCGGGCAGTTACTTTAAACACGGTGCGTTTCACATAGAACATATCGAACAAAATTAAACGAAAGATAAAAATATTGCTAAAAAGAATAAAAACACCTCGCGTCTTCGCGCAGAAGGTAATTGAGGAAAATCTGTAAATTGATGTTAATCTCGTTGTTGCACGTTGAGAGCTTTATCGAGGCTGTGAATATAAACCCGCGTGTGACCAATAAATCGCGCTTCCTTCTGGTTTTCGCATTCAAGTATATTTCGAATTGATCGCGGATCGATCTATCGATTCGAGCGGAAGGGACGACGACACTTTGCGTCGCTTCCGCGACGCAAGAAAAACGACGCGTCTCTCCGTCCGTTCGGCGACATTAAAGTCTGACGACGCCGTTTCAGCCGTCGCGAAATAGATCACCCGACTTTATCCGGCTTTATAGCCGACGGCCGGAGAGTCGTTGGAAGCTTTTCGCGCACGTACCGCGAGTTATTTCAACATAATCGCTCCGCGAACTGCCGGACGCGGAGCAGTGTGGGAGGAACTAAGAATCCGCTTCGGGAAAATATGATTTGCTTGATTCGCGTGCTGCTCTCGCGGAGAAACGAGATGCTCTCGGCGTGCTATGTATTATTTCGCTCTGGAAAATCTCCGCTCGGAACGTATCATTCGTTCGCCTCGTTCGTTCCGTTGTCGATCATTGTCTCTGGAAATATATACATATGTATCGGGAGGAGGGGCTTTTTTTTCCGCATTCAAATGTGTTTTTATTAACAAAACGCGAACGGAATTGCAACGCGAGCGTCGAGAGAGCACGGCGTTTATTTATTTTTCCGGGATTTGCACACGTACGTGCACTTCTCGAACAACTTTTTCTCTCTCTTCGGTTTTGTTCAACAACAACATACATAATTCCCGAAGAGAGACGCGAGACTTGGAGATACATACAACGCGTCGTCGTTCGCTATTCTCGCGACGACGTGCTTCAAGGACCTCCGAAGAGGATGTAGACTTCACCGTGTATATATATATACGTGTGTACGGCTCCGTGCGATGTAATCGTGTTCCTTTGATGCGATACGACGACGTCAGGGAACTTGTCTCGGTATCGCGGAGCTAAAACACGCAATCGCGGCTTTCAACGCGCGGCGGAATGGCGTCTTCATGTAAACTCGAAGATGATGCGCTGGCACCTAACAACGTGGATATCTCTCCCAAACACTGCGCCGCCGCCTTGTTGCGCGCCACGTCACGAGGGACCTTCCTGGTTCCTATCGCGAGCAAATTTCGCATACGCAGCGCAGCGAGCAGTCATACTACAAAATTAGACGCCGCCTCGTTGAGTCGTTTAACATGAAATGCCGCGAGAGAGACAGAGAATTCTATATTACAGAATTTACAGAGAAATTCTCTAACTTGTCAGAGAGAACTTCTAATTGGAACAAAGAAAAAAAAAAAAAAAAAAGTAACGCACATTAAAAAACAATAAAAAATTATTTCTCCATTCAATGGAAGATATGATGAAATTTTCTCTTTGATAAAATATGTCATCAACATTTTAGCAATGTAGCGGCACGTGTGACGTTTTACGAGAATCTATGTTAGTAACATTGATGTTATACAAATATCGAATATTATAAAATTATTACTGAATTTAATTCAACGTGTGTTATTAATTTACACTTAAAAAAACATGTCAAGCGCATATCTCGGCTTTTATCTCTCTGGCTTTGTTTCTCTGTGCACAATTTTGCATATTCGAATTATTAATTTCGCCGTTAACAACCGATAGTGACATGAGAGAAATATCTTAACCATCTCTCTTTCGAAAACTCGTGTATGCGAATGCCACGTTTTTTTTTTCCTGTCGCGCTCTGTAACAGCGCATACTCTTTGCAAGAAAAAAACAAAAAAAAAAACAAATTCGGTCGCCGATATAGATTCGATGCTGTTGCATCGCCCGGCGATGTCGTTAAGCCGGGCTCTGATAAGTCTCGTTTGGCGCGGGCGTTACATCATTGCGTTCCCCGGGCTCGTTAGTTTTTCCCCGTGTCGCGTCGCCATTCGTCCGCTTCCGCTCGGCGTATTTTCAAACGCGCGGGGCTCGTAGATTTTCCCGGGATTTCGTAACGCGCGGAGCGACGTGACGCAATCCAACATGCGAGAGACACCGCCGCGTCCCAGAACAAGCGGCGTGGTGGCCTCTCTTTTTTCTCTCTTTCTCGTATTTGTGTGTGTGTGTGTTGCGCGGGCGGATGCGTATTAAAAAGCCGCACGCACAGAACACTCGCGCGCGCGCTCCCGAAGATCTATCGCACATAACGCCCCGTGATCGCGCGCGCGCACACACACACACACACACATACGCGCAAACACGTGTGGCTATATAAATAAGCTTTATGACGTCATCCCGCGCACGAAGCAAAGCCGCATGATTCTGTGCTATGTTCCCTCGGTCTTCCCCTTCTTCGCCGTTACGATCATTCGAGGCTCTTCTCTTTCCCGCTCTTTGAGGATGCAGAGACCGCGTACTCCGGTATTGCGTCGCGGTTTGCTCCCGATTCTCCACACTCAAAACTGCAGCAACGAGAAACACACAGAAAAGCGTAACGGAATCGTACCCGTGACTCATTGTCAATGAAATGCAAAAGCGAGATAAGAAGATGAGAGAGATGACGCTATTCGAAACAGATTTTCCTCTTATTTTTTTTTTGTTTGTTTGACGCGTGTCAAAGGTCGAACATTTAGAAGAATAATTGTAACTTATTAAAATTGAATAAAATTTCTCGTTCAATCAATTTGTATCGCGTACGCGCGCGTTACGGTTTTTACTTCGCGACACCCTGTATAAAGTTCGTGTGCGCGCGTATTGGAACACGGCGTGATAGATAATCGGTCGGAATAGAATCTTATGTAACGAGAAAACAGATGGTCCGATGGAACGCGAGTGTGGTGTGTATATATATACGTAACTCACGATCCGGCAAAGAAAACGTTCAGCGAGGAATCGTGAGGTCTTGTTCGTGAGATTAAAATATGAGCCCGGTGCTATACGGCGCGCGGCAATAAACCTATACGTAAATAACTGTAACGAGAAGCCTTACATCCGTTACTACAAATAAGCTTTACAGCCGTCTCGCGCAATCCGCCCGAGCAATTCCGACGATTAATACTTGGCATCAAACTCGCGATCACGACGTTGCCCCCGCGAACTCCGCCGGCTATATGATTCGCACAAGAATATATCCCGACAATTCTCTCTCCTTCCCTCTCTCTCTCTCTCTCCTTCCACGCCCGTAAATTTCCCAAAATTGCCTATAAGGACGTGAGCGTTTTCCTCGTCGCTATTTGTTTAATGGCGGAATAAACTGGCTGAAACGCACGGCTCGAGGATATTAGAAAACTCGATAACAATTACGTTCTCACGCGAGAGGAAACGATAATGCCACGCCTGCAAATATTCACTTACGTACAACCAAGACAATAGTTTTGTCACACTCCCGTGACTGATAATCTTCCAGTAGTTAAATTTTTCTTTAATTGCACGACGATAAGCGATTGCTCTCGCGGTTAATTAAAAAAACAGAAGACCGAAATCTCGCTTCCGGGCCCGATATCTCGCGACGTGCGTACGTTATATTATATACGTTAACGCGATATAATAGAACGTATCCGCGAAGCGGACTTTAGTCAAAACTGTTCCACGCAATTATCCACGCAATTTATTCGCGACGGCACTTCCGTCGACGCTTAACATAAGAATATCGGGCCGAGAGAGCGCGAGCTTCTCCGGTGCGGGGGAGAGAAAAAAAAAACGAGCGGCTATGAAAAGTTTATAAAGAAGGCAGAGATGCGGTGGCGAGAGACGCGGTATATAGCGAAAGATGAGCAAGAGGAGGAGGAGGAGGAAGAGGTTGCGGCACTCCGGCAAATCCGCGATAAGTATGCGCAAAATGTATGAAAGAGATTTCGCGCATGGAGTGACGAAATCGTTTGCGAAGAGAACCGACCGCGAAAACTCAAGAGAAGCGCCCGGGCTTTTAAACGCCAATAGCACGCGGGAGAGACGTTTTCCCGGCGGTTCTTTATTAAACGTAGTTTCGCGAAACTAATAAAACTCTCTCTCTCTGATCGATATATGTAGTACGCGAACTTTTCATTGCGATCTTGCGCAAGCACGTTGGCGAAATTTCAAATATGTTCTTTTTTTTTCTTTTTTTCACAAACTCGGGCGAGGTAAAATTCACGCCGCCGCCCTCCCCCACCGCAAATCGATCGGTCACTGTGTTTGACACGTCAAGTTGAAAGAACAACCGACTCGCGATTCTCGTCTCTCGTGGGATATTGTTTTGTTTTTAGATTATAGTTTTGTTTTTTCCTGATTAGCGCTCTCTCGGCTGCAATTTAGCTGCGCGTTTCTCCGGCCCTGTTAAGAACGCAGGAAGTACGCGGGGTTAGATGGAACGCGCGAGGGGAACGCGCGAGGGGGTAGGCGCGCTAAACGACGCCGGCGACGGCGGGCGTTTAGAGCGTTAAAGATGATGGAGATTGTAAATGACTGAGAAAGGCGAGCGGCTGCGTATCTGTCACGAGAGAGCGAGAGAAAGAGGAATTTGTCGCGAGGAGAAAGGGAGCCGAGCAGCGGCACGACGAAAGAGAGGGAGAGAGAGAGAGAGGAACGACGATAGTTAAAGAACGGGAGGAGGGGGAGGGGTGTGCCGTACAAAATGTGACATTACCGGGGACAAGCGATCATTAAGGCCACCCCGTGGCTAAACAAAGGGATCATTGAGAGACTTAAGCGAGGCTGCAGGCAGTTTGGAAACTAGTCCGCGCAGTCGCTCGAACAAGCGAATTGTACATTGCCACTTTCGCAGATTTTGTCTTCTCCTCTTCCTTTCTCTCTCTCTCTCTCTCTCTCTCTCGTTCATTCTTCGTGCAGGCGTGCGCTTTTGCGCTCCTCGTGTCGGTGCACTTCGACCTCTGGACAACGGGAACATCTCCCGCGAGTGCTGTGCGGGGTCCCATTTTGATTTCGAGACTAAATTGATCGTCCGTGTTCAACTTTAACAACAGCGTTCAAGCGCTATCTTCTAATGAACGTTGAATTTTCATTCGAAACAAAGCGTCCGCCATTTTCCTCTATTACCGTGCTCCGCATTAAACTCGACACAATGTGGACTCATCGTCATTGCTTCGATATATTAAAAATTTGTTTTCTTTTCGCGTAACACTTTCGTCACAAACTTCAAAGCGGAGGATCGATCGCTAATTGAATCTCGCGATGTCGGAACTTTGTTGAGAAATTTTCCGACTGTTTTGTATTCTATGAGAGAGACTCTATTATTTATTTTAATTTATCTGTCGAAGGAAAACGACGAGAGAGAGAGAGAGAGAGAGAGAGAGAGAGAGAGAGAGAGAGAGAGAGAGAGATTCGCAAATGTAATCCAACCCTCGTCGAACAGTCTCGTAATAGAATCGCAATCAAGGATAACCTACGAACGTTGCTTCGCGCAACGATGTATATATACACACACGCGTTAGCTTAAATTTTCATACATTATACAGCGCGCTTCGCTATCGGGTTCAATTGCACCGTATGCATACCGATTGGCCGGATATTATCGATCCTCGTATATCGAGGGACCGAGAAGCATCAGCGCCGAAAAGCGGGAACGGCATCACGTGCGTCATCTCTCCGCGAGGAATAATCTCATTTCTTACCGACAACGACCGTGATCGGCAACGATCGTACGTTGTATCGTCATATTGAAATCCGATTACATGCATCATATCCCGCCCCGTATTCTCGCGGCAAAAAGCAACGTGCACGCACGAAAAGAGGGAGAATCAGTCGTACGAGAGAACGTAATTTTATTTCTCATTTTTTTAATTCTTTTTTTTTTTTTTTGTACAATTTCCCTGATCGCACGGTTTCAATCGCGGGAAATTCATTTTCTCGCCAATCGGCGCAGGGGTGAATTTACGAGGGACGTACACACACGTGGGGTGTGCGGTTTCGGCCGAATCCAGCCGCGAACCGTTGTTTTCTTTTTTTTCTCTCTCTCTCTTTTTGCCGCCGTTGACGCGCCAGCGTCAAAATCAGAATTTTATTACGGACAGGTGCGCGCGCGAGAGCGCGAGTAAATCGTGTTGTCACTTTGGAAAATTTCCGCGTGCGAAGCGCCTGTTTCCAATGACCGGACACGTGCCACTAAACAAATACTTATTAGAAAAATAATTAAAAAATTACTTGAATGTACGTTGGGAATTAAAATTGAAAAACAACCATTTTGAAAATTACTCAAAGCAATTAGAAATTCAAACAAATAAACTTTTTTTAAGGCTCGTGAAAATTAAAATTAGGAAATAAGGCCTTATTTCCTAATTTCAATTAGAAATTGTTCCATGTTTGATATTTTTCTATTATTTGTTTCTTTAATAAATGCCCGACTGTGTTGGGAAACGGGTTACCTTATCCGTTCTGAGCAAATTGAAAAAAATAACTTTTAACGAACGCACGAAACCTGATATTCCGCAATTTACATAGTGAATATCAATAAAGCGAGTTAAAAATTTTCCGAAATTATCGAAAGATAATCCCACGAGAGCGCTGTTATCATTGTTGCGCGTTGCCATTTCTATATTCAATATACACATCCACACACTCGTACATACACACACACACACACACACACACACACATACGTATATGTATTCTTTTGCGTTATTTGCACATTTGTTCACGCGGTTAGGTGTCTCATGGCGACCGTAACCGAATTTACATAGGGTGGTCGCGACGCACCGGAACAGTTATCGGCTAAATAAACCGGAAAATGGTCCCCGGTTCGCGGAAAATGAACTTTGGGAAATTGCCACGGTGGCCCGGGCTTAATTGAATATATTGAGTTAATTAAGTATCTGCAGTCTCATCAATATTAATATCATTTACATTAATCAGGTAGTAATAATGGGTAACGTGGGAGAGCAAGCGCGCGCGCGCGCAGTATTTTACGTGCGCGCGCGATAGAAATGATTACTCAAGTCGCGACAATTAATTATGTTTATAGAGACCGACGTCACGTGAGTATATCATACGTGTACGTATTATCGTCAATTACGCAGATCGCGCCCGCGCACGATCCACTATTGCGTCCTACTTGAAACAAAAACGCGGGGGACGCTATTATCGATCGCATTACGAATCGATTTGCACATTTAAAAATTTTTTTAATTGACACACTTATTAAAGAATTAATTATTAATAAAGTAAAAATTGAATTAAACACAATTCTCAATTGTCGACTAATCCGATAAAATTATACATACATTTCAGGTAAATTAAAAGGTCGATTTGAACCAAAATTTTCCCGTCCTTTAAAGGTTAAAACAATTCTCTAAACGATTACATAATTATATAACAGTTCCTAATGTATAATTCTCCCATACATATAATTATAAAATATATTTTTCTCACCTTAAACACGTGACGCATGCTCGATTATTAATAATTGCGCCAACATATGCCACGCTCTGAAACAAAAAACATCAAACACCAGTCAGTTAACACTGTACATATTAGCGTTAACGAGTTAAATTACTTGATACAAATAAAAAACAAACTCGCGCTGCAACTTCACAGCAACGTGGGACTTGGAAAATAATCATAAAATCGTTAAGAAAGCGATTATTATTTTTTTTTTCAAACAAACATCATAAATCACTACAGAGCGATAACCATTAATTATCATTAAAAAGTGCTGCGGCGTTCGCGATTATACCCGATTGACCTTTTTAAATATATTCGACCCCCGCAGCGTTCGAGATCTGTGTCAAGTTTCTCATCTGTCGAAGCAAACGTGTGGGCACCAGGCCGCATTCCGACGAGTCATCGCCGTAACATCATCGCGCGCGTCGTCGTCGTCGTCATCATCGCCCGCGTTGCATTCGAGAAAAAAAATAAATAAATCTCCCACGCAAATATATCCGCGCGCGCGCATTTGCGCGCTTACAGTGTTGCGCGATTCGGAACGAAGGGAATCGACAATTTGACGGATCGATGACTGTTCAACATGTCGGCGGACTTGATCGGTCTCCGTCTCTCTCTCTCTCTCTCTATCGCTCCGTGTGTACATACACGTTCCCGTGGGATTGCACGAAGGCGTGAAGGCACCACTATTATTTATGAGGACCGTAAATCACGATCGATCGATCTGTCAGATCGATCGCGCGCGCGCCTGCCCGCTCGCTCGCTCACTCGCTCGCCTCCGAACGTCCGTCAAATGCACTCGGACGTCGGGTCTTCTCGGCGAGGAAACACTTTGACGAGAGAGATGCCCACGTATGATGCAACTATCACGGTTATCACCGTGGACACTAGTGGAATTATACCGGGCAAACATAATATCGCGCGTATGTGTGTGGACGTTGCGTCCGTGTCGCGCACAATTCCCGTGTACATATAATGTACATATACACACACCGTCGTCGTATAACTCTCGCGTCTCCGCGACATGGCCGAGGTGTTATTCTTTGTCCACTGCATTATTGCCGTACGCGTCACTATTTATCACACTTTATTACTTACTCTCTCTCTCTCTCTGTCCGAGAGATGAGAATAACCGAAAAGACGCGTAATATGCAAGGAATGCTTTTACAGTAGTCACATTGCGGTCACGGGAACAAGTACATTAGAAGAAGTTTGAATCGACAAATTCAGGAAAAATCAATTTTATTCCGTTTTCGTATCGTCAAACTTAAAATATTTCTTGCAATTAATATTCAAACATTGAACGTTTTTTTTTTTTTTTTGTAATTTTTTGCCAATATCGCGATACGAAGTCTCACCTTGAGGTGAGACAATTCGAGACGAAGAGAGAGAGAAAAAATGAGAGGGAAAAAGGAAGCAAGAAAATATAAGATAGTTTTTACAGTCTTTCCTCGCGGTGTGCGTCATGTCAGCCCGATTAAATTATCATAATCTTACTGCGCCTAATTTACATGACAAATGTAGTAAAAATACCGAGTGCGAGAAGACGGGCTTCCTTCTTTTATATTATTTCTTTTTTTTTTCTTTAAATTCACCGCTAATTTGCTTCTTCAGCTAGCTCGTACCGCTCGCGCGCGACTCGCCCGCTTATTACTCTCATCTATCTATTAAGGTAAAGCTTCCTCCGCTAATGTAAGACGGGGCTCGAATTCCGCGGAGTGAAAAGCAACGTAAGCGAGCCGATATAGAATTTCTGATTAATCGGTTGCTCCGGAGTGCCAGCGATTTGCGATGATTATGCCGCCGATGACACCGTAGAGATACAGTTAATTGCTTAACAGGTGTCGTTTACCGCTTAACGCGCCTTCGACGGTTTTACCGGATCAATAAAGTAATTAGCTGGCGTTGTATACGTAGGTAGATTTCGTTAGATTTACGTCTTACGGGGCGAGATGGTTAATTGTGTGGAAGAGTATACGCGCGCTCTTTTTTACCACAAAAGATCACAACGAAATAAAATTAACGTGTAAAACGACAAAGTTGAAAAATCGTTTCGCGTTCGTTCTTGCCAGATGAAGTTACGACGAGGAGAGGTTTTACGCGCGCGCACGTTACGTAATTTACGTAACGATTGCCGAAACACTTTTAAAGCTCTCGCGGAATAACGACGGATGGATGGATGTGTTCGCAATTACAGTCACACGTTTTTCTCTTAAATTTTGACAAAGAATTTTCCACCCCTTTGCGCTTTATGTCAGTTGCATTTAAATTCGCGAGAAAAGTAGCGGTCGTTGAATTAAATTTTCAACGTCGTCTGAGCGAGGAGCCAGTTTCAAACTTTGTGAAATTATCAAAGTAGTATGCAACGTGCCATTTTTGAATTTGAAGCTGTGTCAGATTCCGCGAGACGAGTCACCCGTGAGTGAGCGAGCAAACTTAAAAAGTGGTTACGGACAAATTACTTGATGACGCGCCAAGTTTGAAGAGATTTTTACCCGAGTTTTGACCTAGATTCGCCCGGGTTCGAAAGCTACAGACTATATGGAAATCGTTGTCTAACAAGCTTGTTAGCTCCGACGAAAGGAAGGAATGCGCCGGCGGGAGCGGTCGATTCGCAGCAAGCAAATTGCGAATACAGTCAATTTAACAAGTGTAGACTGCGCGCATTGCGTATGTTACGAGTTGAAGCGCACGTAAAAAAAAAAATAGAATTCTGAATTTTGTCCGAAAAAGATATAATTCAACGTAGTGAACTACGTGCAATTATTTATATAACGTATACGTAATGTTGAAGAGAAACTCAATACATTACGTAGAAAAAACACGCAAAAAATTGAAATGAAACACTATTTCAAGAAAAATTGCGCGAACAATTTTTCCAACGCTACAAAATTATTCGCACGAAAAAAATTCTTTACATAAATTATGTTCTTTTTGAAAAATCTTGGCTCTGAATAGAAACAAAACATTGTTTCTCGATTCTTTCGAAAAAAAAGAAGAAAGAGAGAGATGGAGAGAGGAAACCGTAGTTAAGAAAATTCGATCCTTCCGGCGAGTTGATATTCCAACGGTTCCATTATTTAATGCCGCCCGCGCGCACCTGCCTCCAACAGGTGATGGGGCCCGGCCGCGATCTCGCGGTCTGCCGTCTTTGGGGCACGTGGCCTTGCCAGGCAGAAACGCGTGTTGTCGTTTCCAACAACAGCGTATCGCAAAGTACAATCAACTTGCTTAAAAAAAAAAAAAGACGATCGTTCGCGCGTATCTCTTTAATAAGGCGCGCGGACCCAATTCGAATCCGATTCCGAGAAGAGATTCTCTCTCTCGAACTGCGCTCATTTGCACAGTCGCTTTTTCACAAGTGAATAATTGTTTATACGTCGTAAAATAATTGAATACACGCAAATACAAATGAAATGTTATTACGTTGTTTGAAGATCGATATGATGCCACATAGATAAACAAAACTGTTTCGTCTATATAACCACTTGCGGCGCACGTCTCATTCGCAAAGTGTTAAAATCTCATAAATTCACATCACGCGCGCGCACACGTCGCGGACACACGTTTTAAGACCCTATAAAATTAATCTTGGAAATCGTCACACACATCATCGTCGATTCTCGTCCGTATCGCCGCCGAGACAACGCGCGCAATACTAACTAGTATTTTTCTCTCCTTCAATAACCGCCTGGAATTATGCGAGACGATATTATTATTATTATCGTTGACGTCCTTGTACGCAACACCCACTTGCATTATGTTGCGAACTCTTGCGTTCACATCTCGACCGCGTCGAGAACTGTAATGCCATTTTCATCGGTAATTGTGAACGGGTGTTTTTTTTTTTTTCCTTTCTTTGCTTCTAATTGCACAAGCGACCGTTTAACACCGAAACAACCAAATCCGTCAGGATGACGGGAATTTTCGATTTCTCGGTTCAAATTGCAGATATAATTAAAATGTTTTTTTGTTTTTGTTTAAATGTACGCGGAGACTCTTTTGTCAACAAACATGAAATCTCTCTGTAGCAAAACACTTTTTCTGTTGATTAATTAATTTAAATATTAAAGAACTTGGGGGAAAAAAAAATAACGAATAAAAGCGCATCGAACGCGTCGACGCGTGACAAATTCCTGTGATGATTTTTCAACCTCACAAATTGCATAAATAATACATAACGGTATAACTCGAATGCACGTCGAATAAGCGGTTACACATCGTGGTGGTACAACCTCGCATATATTGCTCCTCGCGTTTCAAGATTATCTGAATATATTTACATAACTAATGTAGCTCGCGCCACAATCGCAATAACGTTGTCAAATATTTGCCGAATGATATATCGCGGGCGTTTAATAATAAGGCGACGCGACTTGAACGAGCAAGTCGCGCGGACGACGAGCCATTTTGTGTCTGCCTTGTGAGAGCCTTCCGAGATTATGAATGACATTTCTCGCGGCCGCGGGCCCGGAGATGCATGCCGACAGAACTCAGCTGCTGCTGCTGCGTTCTCTCTCTTTCACACGAGGAAAGAGACAGAGAGAGAGAGAGAGAGAAAAGCAAATAAAGTAACGACAATCAAATTAACAGTGCAAATCTCACGCTCCACCGCCTCTCTCACTGACTCACTCTCTGTGCGCGCGTATATTATTACGCGTAACGTCTCTCTGCGCTGCCACATCGGCTGTATATCAACTTACGTGTGTATCCAGGTTAGGTATAAATACGCATGAATCACACACTCGCGTTACGCAACTTCTCTCACACGCAGAAACTTCGGAAGGGCGTGTCCGGAAGGTATTGTTTGTCGCTTGTATCTCAATATCGCGGTTTTCCACGTCCGCAAGCTTTCGCGGAAAAGTTATACAAGTCTTGCGGCATATCTATATACACGCACACCAGCCCCGGTTTATTCCCTCTTTCTCCCCTCGATCCCTCCTCTCTTCCTCCGATATCCCGGCTAAGCCTCGCGTTACCATCAACACTTTCTGTCAACCATTCGCGAATGCAACGCGCACTGTTTCTTCCGGATGCGGCTTTACTGCGGCTATAAAATCGGAGAAAGGAAATTCTAGCCAGATAACTGAATGATTCCGACGCGTAAAGAGCCGATTCTCCAGACGCGTATATCTTTTTCCTTGCTTGTATATAAACGATAAAATATATCGCGCGCAACGCGCATTGTTCTCGTACGGACGATATTCCGAGAGAAAAAAAATCGTCAGACATACATCGGAAAAATAAGGTGCGAAATGTAAAGTGCGAGAGATAAGGAGACAGTAAAGTGTATATCGCGCGAACACGTTTTGTTGATTCTTCGCGGAATTGTGCGCGCGGATTGATAAGAGAACTCTCTGTAGTCTCTCTAGTTGTGACACAATGTTGAAATAGATTAATCGTCGCCGGTCGTCATATGAGACACACATCATGCGATTGATATACCGCCTGACGAAATAATCCGCGAAGTGCGCAACGCGCGCAGTGTAAATCAATGAGTCAAGATAAACGTCACCAATGACCGGACATTTGTCAAAGAAATAATTACAACGCGACATTTATGTAACATTTAAAAATATAGTTCGAAAAGTATTTGAAACATCGAGAATTTTTGTACTTGATATATTTACACATGAAATAAAATTATTTCTTTAGTAAATGTCCGACCATGCGGTACGTGCGCGGTCTCATCTTGGGACATTCATCTTGTCTCTTTGATTTCCGCCGTCAAAGGAAAATATGACCTACTTGCGCATTTTTCACTTGCAATTTTTGCTTCGAGATCAGAGAGAGAGAAAGAAATAGACAGGGATGCAAAAGGCTCGTTTCAAGCTTATAATAAATTGGGATGAGAGATATAAGCCAATTTTAGTTCGCGCATCCCACTTCCATCAGTTCCATCTTCAATCCTGTTCCCGGCGTTAATTCCGCGAGAGGAAAGACGAATTCTAATTCACCGCAGAGTTGCAACGACCAAGTTTTTCGCGGTCCCGAACCGCGTAGGACTGTGTTGCGGACTTTGTAGGACTGCAGCTTGTTAGTCCGGCAACGGAATTCTGCTACAAATTCTTGTCGGGGAGGAGAGAGAGCAGTCGTTGCGAAGTTTGCAACGACTTTTTGCAACGCTGTTGTGTTGCGTCGAGCGGCGGCCGAATTCGTATTTCATTCGAAACGGGACGTGCGCGCGCGCTGTATTTTCGTAAATCCTATTTCTCCGCAAACTGCGCGCTTTCATCAACGGTGTCAAATAACTTCGTTTAACACGCGAACGAGATCGAGTCCCGAGTATTGAAAAAAAAAAAAAAAAAATACGAGGTGATCTCTTACGCGACATTCTTTTTTTTATTTAAGGTAGTTCTATCACGAGACGAAAGTTCTGCCATAAATTGCAATTTTTTATATAATATTGTCTGAACCAATCTTCATTTTTTGAAAACAAAAAAACAGTCGGTTACCGATCATTTTAATGAAATAAATCAAGTTGAACACAGGTATAAAACATTGGCATACGTGGTATACGCAAATTCTTTGTGTTCGTATTTCTTTAACTTATAGACTTGAGATCTTTTCCAAAAACTACCAAATATATCTTCAAACTGTCTAAAAAGTAGACATTAAAAAAAATAATAACGTTACCGACC
>QVNV01027018.1:0-96501 GCA_014825455.1 Pseudomyrmex pallidus | reverse complement strand
GATACACGGCAGCGTCTTGACAGTGACACTCATTCAGCGGATACTTTTATGTACTTGGCGTCGAGACGCTACCGCGTCTCTTAATAACTACGTGAATTGTTTTATTTATAGAAGTTTTATACACATGGAAATGTTACTTACAAAATTATGCACACTATAAAAAGCGTTGTAATGTTATGTATGTATTATTATTATTATATTAAAAGTTATTGAAATTTATCTTAAATGTTTTAAGAGCATTAAGACACGGCATTTAAAACTTTTTGAAATTACTTATATAAGAAAATTGTTCTCAAAAGAACAAAAGAAAGAGGTCATTGCGTCTAAAATTGGAAAAGTTTTATAATCTATCTTTCTTTAAAACTCCGAAATGCATTTCTACCATTTCATTTTATTTACGTGTATAAAAGCGATTACGTAACGTACGTTAACACGTTTTGTTATCCTCTTTATAATTTATTTTATTGCTTATTGCGGCTTTCGCGCCGCCATTTATCCTTACCGCATCGCTGTAGTAAACGGTTAAAACACGCTGGAATCATATTCCTGATTTATCAAGCCCATAAAAACCCGAAGCTTTCAACAGGATCCCAGGAGAATTTCCGACTCGTCCTAGATAAGCCTTGCTCCTAAAAACTTAAACCCACGAGGAAGACAATGAACTTCCTGGGTGTCGTTAGAGTTGGTAGTGTGCGCCGGAAGGGATTTTCAGAGATAAGTTGTCCGAGCATAGTGGAGCTGCGAGCTGATTTTCCAAGACAGGACGAGACGAGAGTCATCGTACCGTAGACGTAGACTATATTATATGCAATCTCTCACGGAAAATTCTCGCACCGAAAAGCTGCATTGCGCGCCGCGTTAATCGAGCAAAAGCGGAAATGAGCGTCTCATCACAAAACAAAACAAAATTAAAAAAAACTAAAATAAAAGAATTTTCCGCCGAGGAACCAATTACAACGATTACTCGCGGACCAGGTACGAAATTAATGTGATCAATCTAAAATGCGCAAGTTCGTTGACCCGTAAAATGTAAATCAGTTACGTAACGAATAAGGTAAAAGTTTCGCGGATAATGAACATCTAACGAAGAGTGGATTTAGAAACGAGTCGAGGCGAGGAGAAAAAACAGGAGCATAAAGTGGTGATGCCTTTTTTTCGCAATTTCTTGCGAAACTTTACGGCACCGTGAAAGTTCCAGTGTGGAAGCTTGACGGCTATGTCGGCCGACGGCGCGTCATTTTTTGCGATAACCTCATGCGAAAGAGTTACTGAGGACTTTTCTCTTCCGTCTACATTTTTCCGCAAACGACACCCGGTAGACCGGTCTAAATGCGCATTTGTAAAGAAATTTTTCAGTAAAAATTTTTACTACGTAAAGACGTATAGGACGAAGATGAAAACATTTATCACAGCAAATAATATTCGCGTAAATCGCAAATATTAAACCAAAATAGAACGTCCAAGTTACAGTGATAAACAACAAAGTTGTTATTTACGAAAAAAAAATTATTCTAGTCCGTGCATGATTTTATACGCAGATTTAACATGACACATGCACAGATTTAACATTCATTTCTATTTTTCATTTTTCTTATACAGTTTGTTCCGTCTTGCTCTCCTCGTCTCTCTGCTTTTTCTTCTCTACTATTTCATTCTTTATTACTCTGTTTCATCTAATTTCTTCCTATCTGCCTTTTCCTCATTTCTGCGGATCCCTAAGTTTTATCTTTGCATTTTGCGTGGAGTCGTCAGATTCCACGAGAATATTCTTCAAAATTCCAAATACGACAGAACTGCTTGTGTCGTGACAGCAAAACAAAATAAAAGCAGCAAAATGTACTCTGTGTAACAAAAGTAGAACGTAAAATAACAAAGGTTAGAAAATTACATCTCGTGAGAAAAAATAGACGCATCGCGGGCGAATTTAAGTTGCATTTAAAAAGAAGAGAAATAAATCACAAAAATATAACATCTGAAGACGTTTAAATATTACACATTCTTTTCCGTCAAAAAAAGAATATATTTTCTATAGAGAATGCACGTCGTGAAACAAAAGAAAATCCCGAACTATATGCTTCCTACTACCCGCTGCTTGTTCTTCCAATAATAACGAGAGAGTTCGATAAAGTTCTTCAAACAGAAATATTTCTCCGCACAACGTCTGCCATAACTTTTTTCATCGAGTCATGAAAAACAAAGAAAACTAGAGGAAAACAAAGAATATAATTAACATTCTCTTCTTTTTGTTATTAAAAAGTATAGCTCGTATAGCTTTCCAATAACGCTTTATAAGGTAAAAGTTGCTTTTTCGTGCGAACAATCAAACTATGCGACTTTATTTAGTACAACAATAAAATTACCTGTTACCCGTATGTTGTAAAACAAATACCAATAAAAGTAATTTAAAATATTACTCTTTATATTTTATGTAAATTGATCGATTTAACATACTGCAATTGGCTTATTGTGCAACTTTGTTTTTAAAAACTTTTTAATTTATTCAAATACACTATGATCAAAATTTAATGAAAAGAAATAAGATCAAGTGGAATAAAACCTTATTGTTTACAGTTTATAAATCCTATAAAATCAAGCAACATTGTGTTATTTATATATATACATATATATATATATATATATATATATATATCATAATGCCTTATAGCTTTTATAAATAGAAACAAAAAAAAGATCGATATATCGATATGCGATTTTTCTATGATGTTCGCATAGAAAAATCTTATTCTTGCTCAAAACGCTACTTAGTATAGTAGTACTGCAATAAAAATATTTTGTATCAACGCGATCTACGTTAAATTTTTGATATTCCATAAGAAATGTAATTTTACACAAGTATTACATTATTTTCTTTAAAGATTTTTGAAAAAAACAATAGTTTTGTATTATTCGCATGTTGTAAGCTACAAATGTTATATTAAACAATGTAATGAGTGTGCCAGGAACACCTGTGTGTGAATAATAGTAGAGAAAACCGTAAAATACAATATTATATTATGAAATGCTTTTCACGTAACTGATGTAATGTCGACGCGCCGTTTGCAAATGTTTTCCGTTGTTTATTTTTGCACATGTAACGGGGATGATGCATCTCTTTGTTTTTTATCGCTCTATTATGCAACATTATTCATAGCTGAGAAAGTCAATTTAGCCAATTTGTGCACAATTATGAAGTATTTTCCTGCGTAAATATGCCAAAAGAAAAAGAAAATAAAAACAAATTTCTCATGCATATAACATGTTTAAAATAATGTAATTCAGAATAAGTGTGTTTATATCAATAATTTAACACATAGTCATTAAAAAAAAATGATTTTAACATCTAAAACTTTTGTTATAGATACACTTGACGCTCCATTCAAACAATCAATTTAATACATATTAAAACATGATGTTTGGAAAGAGCGCGAGCAGTTTTCATATTTTGTAGAATTCTCATGAATATAAAATCTGAAAATGTATGATTTGTAAAGCACTTATGATATATTATTCTACACTTGCAAAAATATTATATATTCCGTATTGTACTTGCAGACAACTTGAAAAGGACAACCACACAATGCGGAGAGAATTTAAAACGATCGAGAAAAATCCTTCTCAGCTTTTTGCACCTTGGCAATGTTCAATATTTTACGCTATTTTTGTGCCACACATACGCATAATATTTTTTATAATATTAGTATCTTTTAACTGATTGATTTTTGGTCTTTTCCACTTTTACAAAGTAAACGAGTAAAGTCCGAAAAATGGCAAGGCGTATCCTTGTTTTTCGATTCGCTGACAATTTCGAGTTCCGCGCGTTTTTCACCTTTTTGGATATAACCGCAATAGCTGCATGTGCACTTGACATGATGTCGTCTGCATTTTCCAAGAATCTGTGTTGTTTCAGCGAACAGTGCGAAACAAAAATGTCTAGCAGTTTATGAAGTAAATATTTAGGAATTTCTTCTGCATGACTAAAACTGCGCACATAAAATATTTGCAAAATATTTTTCCGTTTCTTAAAAAGAGCAAGTTGCATACAAACCTAAATAATAACGTTATATATTCTAAATATATGTATATACTTTCTTTTCTGTTGTGCAAATTTTATTTTACGAAACACATCTCGATAACAATCTGATAAATATTGCACAAAAATATTCGACATCTTTATCTGCCTACTTTATAACTCTTTGTCCGTGTCTTAACGAGCTAGTGGGCCAGTTGTCTCAATCGACGCTGAATTTGACACGGTGACGTGTCTGGCGCCCAGACTTTTTACTCTGAATACGTCGATTTTGGCGCAGCGGTTTGCTCGGTTCAACACGAAAGCAACACGCTGCGAAAGGAGAAAGAATTAGTTATGTCAATTCCATGCTCGACATCACTTTTCAGTTCTCTTTTTTTACTTTCATTTTATTTCTTTTCGAGATATCCGGCGACACTTAGCCGCCTCGGACACGATATCGCTTTTACTTCCATAGTGACCGTGGAATCGCTGATCGCACTTCTCGAGCTAAAGCAAAACTTTTCTTTATGAAGTTGTACTTGAATAGTTGTGCTAGTAACTGAGAGCCCGATGATCGATGTTATCTTACCGCGCGACTTTAATTCTCTGAAGTCTGAATTACAAAGTACAGTGACTTTTAAACAATTGCCAAACACCGTCACCCTAAAGCTGCTTAACTTTTAAAACTTCTGATTGTATAGTTTCAAATATATAAATATGTAAAAACACCTAAATATGTGTGTAGTTAAATAAATTTAATATTTACATTATAAAAATTTCTTTTCTGTCTGCAGAATGAAATACATCAACAAAACTGCTTGTATTCGAGAGTCGCACAATTCATTGTATCACGTTATAATTTGTTGCTTTCTCTCTCTTTCTCTTTTTTGTTTCTCACCTGATGTTATTAACGTCACTATTTCTCAGAACGTTCGAGCTGAAAAGCTGCGAGTGCGCGCGCGTCAGAGAAAATTCGAATCCTAGAATTGTTGTGTTTCATAGCTAAAACAGCGGAAACAATCCCGCCGGATTTGCAGGGTTTAAAGGGTTATTCCAAGGTCTCTCGGGTGTGCGACGCAACGGTCGCAAATCGACGCAGCTGTGGACTATACTAGAGAATACAACCGACAGGGGACGCGAGATTTCCTTCCTTCCTGTAGTTACGCCTACCGGTTAGGGAAAGGACATTTACGGAGTGGATTGCTGCAAATTGCATTAGCATCGAGATGTTTATATGCGTCATATAGAACGGATTGTGTTAATTAAACAGTTGCAAGTAGGAAAGTGGTCCAAAACAATTAATATTAATTGAGTAAGAGCGTGTGGCTAATTGTACCTACTGTTCTAAACATTCGACAAAAAACGTAATTATTATATTTTTGTTATATTGTTATATTGTTGTTTGTTTAGATAAATATAACTATATTGCATATTACAAAACCTTCTTTAATTGAGTTATTAAATTAATTAATTTAACATAAAATATTTTGTTTTAAAAAAGTATTTTATTTTTAATATCAAAATTTAGAATACTTAGTCACTATATATAATAGCTTATGCATTATCCGACAAACTATGATAACAAGTAGTATATTAATAGGTTAATATCTACTTTCGTTGGTGTATAATCACTTTGACTTTCATCATATGCTGAAAGTCCTTAAGTGGATTGAGCATGTGAGTTATTATGATAAAGTTCACGGCATTTACTACTACTATACCGTCGACGGGGCTCACTCGCGGCTTGAATGTAGGAGCTGCGAACATGGAGGTTCCGAGATCCGCGCATAGAAATTTTTTCCAAGAGTTCTTTTCAATCGAGTTGATCGATTGATTTGGCGAACTGAATCGGGTCTTCAATAATTAATTCGGATGTATTGCTATCTTCGCTCCTACCCAAACGCATAAGGAAGTGGGAGCCCACTGCGTTTCATTAGTCCCAATAATTATACAGAAATGTCAGATAAAGGAAACTTATTAGAGTTTTCATTTTCCAAGAAGAAAGTAATGTTTTTGCAAGTGCATAATAAATACTCAATAAATATTGCAAATTTTACACAATAGCGAATGACTTTTCTGTTCAGAGATTGATTGTTTTAGAATCAATCTACCTATTACTACTACAGTCAAACATTATCAATGCAAGAAGAAATTTATCTAATATCTTGCTGTCTTCCCGTACAAATTTAACAAGATAGTTTTTATTCCGTTTATGCTTATAAAATAAAACTATTATTTCAATTAAAGATTTATATTTAAGAAGCTTACAATTTTGAGATTGCTTTTAAAGCAAAAAACAGGATTTAAGAACAAAAATACAACATAATAAAATATGCAACTACTTTTAACAGCAAGAAGGTTAAATAAACATTTTGAGAAAGTTTCTCAAACTGTCATGCAAAACGATCTGCGAGAGTTGCTTAATTTTTTCGCCGTTATCGGCTGCAGCTGCACGACTAACGTCACAGAATAGGCAAAAAAAAAGTCCAATATTTCAGTTTTATTACGTGGACATTACTCTCTGCGTTTAATACTAATCCTACTAAGCTTGCGCGTTCGTTGAAGGAAGTATATCTGGGTTATACACCGACTTTCCGCAGCACTTTACTCACGTACGCGCGTACGCATGCACTTTACAACATTCGCATACCTATGAGGTTCATCGTAATCCTGTAGCTCTGCTTGTGCAAAATCATTAAGATGCGCAAGACACGTAAGCGATGTACACAAATTACGATACATGACACGGTAATTCGCACGAGATATGCATGAACATTCGCAGGATACCTATATAAATCTTTCATCTAACAATCTTATTATGTTACATTCTTATAGCTGTGATTATATATTCGTGGTTACGTGAAAAATGTTCAAAGTTTTGCACACTTATTGAATATAGATATTCCATAGTTTTTTTTTTTTGTAAGCGAAAAGAAAGAAACTTTGAAAATACGTATCTTTCCTTTGCTTCAAATCAAATAAATATTGGAGAACCCGCTTGAAATATGCAGAATGTTCATAATTGAGAACGTATTACATTAAAATTTTTCAATTTAATATTGGTCCGATATAACAAATATTATTTTATTTATCGCACATGTTTATTAATTATTAAACAATGTCTGGAAAATATGGCAAATAAAAACGAATTGATCGACATGTTCGATAATAAATGTTTCTGTTTTCTTACAAAAAAACTAAATGTGTAGATAAAATAATAATTTAATTTTCTATTTGTAGTCCAACCTCTTAATATTTTTCCTTCAATTTAATTTTCTAAAGTACGTGAATGCGCGCAAGAACATTTAAACACGTTCGTATGAAATGTTTTTATAGCAAAGTACGCGCGTAACTGATTATTCAAACACTTATAGATAGTTCGGCTCGATACAACACATAATAAAAAAACTCGCGAAAAGATAAATGCATTTGCATCCTCATTTCGAACACGCGAACGTCTCGCAGGTGCATAAATACAGACGCGCATCCACGCAGAGAACGCACGTGTTCGATGTAAATGAGGATATGCACGTATGAATATATGCTCGCACGCTTTGCATACTGATGCGTCAAATGTGCTCCTGTTTGCATAGTATTTTATTTCGATAGAATACACACACGGCAGTATTTTACATTCCGACACTCTATCTATAATATATAACTAGAACTTTTGTGGGCGTTCACGCGAGTCAAAAGTCACGGCGAGAGACGAGACATCAGTAGTCACGCGCGCGCGAAAGCTCATAACCGTAACTGACTATATCGAAGTTCCGTAGATCGTCGGCAAGCCTCTTGCAACTCGACCAACTTTCGCTTGTTCTAGGTAATGGCGCGGAAAATTGGATCATCACCAGACATTAAAACTAGAACTGCTCGCACTAAGGATCGATAAACGGTCTTTTACCACTTACATTGGTACAACCAAACATCTCACATTGCCTTTGTGGCAAAATTATTTTTTTTATTTATATGTTTTTTATCGTTATCTAAAGAGAGTTATTGTATTTTTGATGTATTAATTAGAAACCGCGAAAAATTGAAAAGAAACAGTGTATAAATAGACAAAAGTTAATATTATAAATTTTTTCTTAACGTTTCGATATTAACATATAAATGTAAAAAAATTTATCATCTAATAAAATGCAGATATAACTGGATTTTAGAGAAGTACGCGCTGAATATCAGCATTATTCAAAATGAGGAATTACTCCGGCATCATCTATCATACCAAGTGACAAGCTTACACCTCGCCAACTTGACGACGTACATTTACCGAGACGCGCGATTTGATTGCGTTCATTCACGTATTTTTGCACACGGACGCAAACTTAGTTGCGAATTCAAAGTTGTCCATTAAGTTATACCTTCGGCTTAAGAGTAATGATCGTATGCCGCATTTGTTCATGTACTTGTTATGTATGAGCTGCAAATAGTATGACGTAACGAAAGCGAAGTACACAGAGTTTTGCGATGAGAAAGTGCCACCTAATTTTCGACGTGCTTCCGCAACAAATTAATGCACGTTATATAGCATCGTTATTATTAATAAAGCTTTAATAAAGCTTGAATAAAGTTTTTCTTTATAACAATAATGAGTTCGTATATATTTGCAAAAAATATCTAAAAAACGATAAAATAATTTTAAAAATAACTTTAAAATCATCTTTAACGACGTTAAGAATAGCAACTAAGAAAATTTAGTAAATGAATATGTTGTGTTTTTGCAAATATATTATAAATTAATATGATGTTGAAAAAAATATATATATATCCCGACCTATCATCACTTAAACGCGGTTATAGATTGTTCTTTTCTCGGCCGATATCTCTTTCAGGATCTCGTGCATGTGGGAGTGTGTCCGTTCCAGAAAGCCGATCGCGCACACGAACGCACCGGCTAATGGAATTGCTCTCTTGACGTACACTTCACCGCCCGACAAGCACGCGCGCGGCGATATTTCTCAGTACTTAATAGTCTTCAACGACGGAAGCCGTTTGTTTCCCTCGCCGTTGCGCTTCTTTACCTATCGTACTTTTGTGCACTTTATTTGCTTTCTCGTATTCCCTTATGCTTTCTTTCTCTCATCCCCTTAAAACGGGGAATACACGAGATTCTTCTCTTGACGCGCCGTCATTTACCAGCGCCGCCGTGTAATTATGATCAGAAAAAGTAAAAAATTAACCTTCCAATGTTCAGATTCAGCCTACCGGCTTAGCGGCGAATTATGTCTCTCCACCTCCGTTGCAATTAGCTCAGCGTTACAGAAGTGAGATGAAAATGGGAATTAAAAGATATTCAAGTTTTATGTAAGTAGGTTTGCAGACACACTGTGCCAGACTATTTGAGAACGCACGCCATTTTTTAAAGATGAGAGTAATAAGTTTAGTACAATTACATGATCACGAAGTGAACATTTTTCAAAAACTTCTACAAAATATATTTCATTTAGAAACATCAAGATAACTCATTTCATCTTTAAATCACGTGGATTTATTCGATTTCTTTTTTATCTTACAAGAGTATTATTGAACATTCTTTTCCGTGCTATGTCATTTCGATTAAAATGCGTTTATATTAGAACCTAAAGCTCTCTTCGTTTTTTCCCCCCGTATATTTCTCCTTCTCGTGAGTTTCATTTGTGTCTCGAGCTAAGTAGTAATCTCAGATTATAGTCTTACTGTTCACAAATAACGGAAGGTGATGCTTCGCATAATTATATTTCGCGTCAACACAGTTCAATTCAATCCGACGTTCAATTTCGATACTTTTTTTGTGTGTTGTGTGTGTTTTTTCGAATCATCAGAATTTCTTTCACACCGCGCCATCGCCGTTCTCGATTCTCAATACGATCGGCATCTCCGTTCACAGCCGAACGGTCCCGTGCAAGTAGATGGGGGAAATTGAGAAGAAAAAAAAGAAAGACCGAAGGTTATCGCGGAAAGCTGGATGCAGATCGTAGAGCCGTCTTCCAGTTCGATAAGCCGGTGGAAAAATTTCGATTTGCGAGTGACGTATGAGCGATATCGGAGAGCTTCATAAAGCGACGCGTCTTCTCTCCTTGTAATATCAGACGTATAATCTGTCACAGTGTCGCGAAGTGTTCCTGCCTAGATGGAACCCGATCTCATCGTGATCTTGAGAGCGAGCAGACACCGCCGTAGCCGTCATCTTCGCACGCCGAATTTCAAAGTACTCGAGTCGACGATCCAGGCCGAAATAAAATAGCAACATAAGCCATTCGCTTCTCTGACGTCAACGTGACACAGAAACCTTACGATCCTCGTCACCTTCAGAATGTTTCCACAGTCGTAACAAAACACGAAACAAGCCACGGAGTCTTGCAACGACGATAAATTCTCGTTTGTGCGCGCACTCACGCTCCCATGTCAGATCGAGCAATAAATTTGTCATGTCGCTCAACGTTGTCACTCTACGGCGCGGCAACGTGCCGTATAACTATAGTTCAAGACATTGACTTCATGATCCGATTTCATCGCGCCAACGAAGACTATGCAAAATTCAATCTTCGATGCGGCGGCAAGCCGTCTGATGACATTACATGCTTTTCGTTTAATCCTGCCAGCAGGATGATCGATATTCTCGTAACGTTGGCCACTGCTGCTGAGTGGCCACGGAAATTGCCAGACACTCGTCAGATACCGTGTGTATCGAATCTTTTACTTTAATTTATTCAGACAAAATATATTTTTTCATTGAAGCACTTAAATATTACAAATACACACGTTCTAATGTGACGTCTTGAGTACACACGTTCTTAATGCATTTTTGAATACATATGTTCCGATGTGATTCTTGAGCACATTTGTGAATTTCTCAAGATATTCTCAGAAAATAGCGGAGTTATTTTTCTAAGCGAACAAAATGAAGATCTATCTAACTGAGTTTCCAAGTGGGAAATAATATTTAAATGTTAAAAATCGCGCAAACGTTCTGACGGAAACTATAAAAATACTTGCATCTGTTTGGATTTAAGTGCACACGCTTCTGTAGTTAACGAGAAAATAAATGGAAACGTCGGAGTCTAACAAAATTTTGTTTGTTCGCAAAATATAGCCTTCTACAGAAGGAAATAAGTTTCCCGGGATAAAGTCATTCGTTTCACAGTATCGCACATAAATCTCGACGCGTATAGTGAGGAGTTATGCACATCAAATTATCAACGCGCCGACATCACGAAAATTCGTACATCAAGATCGATCGTTTAAGATAAATCGAGCAGTCAAAACTTTCAGGCGCAAATCCCGTAATCGTAAAACCCGAAATTGGAAACGCAGCTCATTCGTTACCCGCTCTAATACCCGCTTTCTTTTTCAATCCTCTTGAGCGAATTTTCACTACGCATTTCGATTTCACAGAGCACTGGTAACGACATCGCTAGCGCTTCCTCTGGCTCTACATATATCAAGCTTAACAAAATTTTATTTCTCCCATATAGAAACGCCTCGATAATCCGCGACTCTCACATAGATAACGATACTTTGCTTAATATGTTCCTGTTCGTCGTCAAACTTCCTCCTCAGAGTTCTCGTTGCTCTCGCGAAGAGCACTCCGACTTCTTGACAAATTCTCTGAACTCTGAGCATTACCGCACGATTGGGTTATAGCGCAACACTATCTTGTTGCGTCAAATAACTCGAACGTCACACGTATATATATATATATATACATATATATAAAGTTACTTGTAAGTTACACTTACAAAGTTTTATTACAAAGTAACATCTAGAACTTTATTAAATAGTATTAACGCGCGAGACCTGATCAAAGATGATACTCCAATTTAACAAATTTGTTTGTTGATGTATAAAAGTTTTTTATTAAAAAGTAATATTTTAACAAATTAGATTTTAAAATGTTTTTAGACAGGAACAAATAAAATAAAGTGATACAAATTTTATATACCTAATTCCGCATACTCAAATCACTTTAATTTACTAGTTCAATGTATGTGCGTGGTTGTTATAATTATTCAATTATATTGAGATTATTAATTTTGCCAAAGTAAATTTCGTTTGTTGTAATATTGTCTTCTTTATATTGCAAGAGGTATGTCATTTCTTTTGTAACAATTCTATTATTGGTATATAGGAAAATCGAATTCCTTTCTCTTTCTCGCTTTTTTTTTACAGCCCTTGCATCAAACGAGCGTTCTGTTACTACTGAACATTCGATTCCGTTTTCACCTGCATTCCCTCTCTCGATACAAATAGTAACATTGATCGAGTTAAAATTGGATAGGAAGGCAGATGTCAGGCAACAGAACAAAGCACAGACGACAGAAAAAGAGAGAAAAATACTGGAAATTGGACCGCTTGCATTTGTGCAGTTATGCGAAACATCTCCCTGAGACACCAGTGTGTATTATAGTCTGGATATAATCTCGATTGCGAGCTGGATGGCGAGAGAACATTGACCGAAAGAAAGCAACACCGGCGCGCATGTAAAATGAGAGAAAGCACAGATTGTCTCGGTTGTTGCACCGAATTAAAAGAGATATCTATTCATGAAGTTCAGACTTATCACACTTTCATTTTAATTTTGTACGTAGTATAACTGTAAATTACACAGAATTATTCAACTATTTTTAAAAAAATTTTGTAATATTTATTCACAGAAGTACAAGAATATAAAAAATCTCTTTTTAAATGTTGTTTCTTCTTACAAAACTGTTATTTCTTTTTTTAATGTTGTTTTTTCTTACAAATTAATTTCTAACATCAAAATTATCAAAACTTTATCATTCTAGTTCTGAATAAATTTAAAAAATTAATAAAACTAAAAACTAAATTTGAGAATTTATAAAATGAGTTTCAACAAAAGTATGAATATCGTCTGCAGAGCGTGTGTTCTCTCTCTCTCTCTGATTTGATACAGGCGAGATTTTTACCTTTTCACGGTCAAATGCAATTTTAACTATGGTAGAATGCTTTTAAGCATATATGGCCACAACGAGGCAGCTGTAAAAGATAGAATTTCTATACGGAAACGCAATTAGAAGAGTTTTTGGTCAAAGAGCACATATGTCATCAAATGCTTTTTATTCTTGTTCTTTTTATTACGAGTGCTAAAAACTTTCGCTTCCAGTCTCTAATTATTATACCATTCAGAGAAGCAGGTGTATTAAATGATACAGTTCTGACATTAAAAAAAAGACAGTAATTATTCTTATACGTAACATTTTTATATTTCGCGTTCATATTATATAATACTGTACAAACATAATATAAAATTAAAGATATAGTTTATATGTGTGTAACATCATTCATATTTTTGATATGTTCACGAGAATAAAATATTAAAAAATATAACTCACGTAAAAACACTTTAAGTTAACAAAACTCTAAAACTTTCTTTTATTTCGTGATCAATATATACTTCTTTTTTAACTTTTTAATTCCAGCCACTCCGATCATCGATCAATACAAGTTTTCCTGTAAATTATTCTAATAATCTTTGTTCAAAGTGTGTAAATTTTCTATTTTTCAAACTATAACAAGTAACTATAACAACGTAGAAACATCGAACATTTATGACCAAAAGGTCTTAAGGAAGGTAATTTACTTAAAGAACAAGTCGTGCACTGTATTTAAAACAAGATACACCCCAGAATTTATGACACTTCTGCGATAGCGGAAAGTTTTATCGTGAACAAGAGAAACAATTTATTCAGAACACTTACTTAGAACTGATTATACAAATCTCGTAATTTTATTTTTAAATTTATATAAGCAATAAAATCAATATTTTAGTAATAAATATTTACTATAAAAATAAAATTAAAACATAAATTTACATTATTTCTGAAGTTGGGCAATAATCCGATTATCAATAACAAATTTATTGAAATTTATAAAATCATTTAAATGCATATTCCGCGCTTGTATTACAATTCGATTGTTCTACGTTATATATGTTATATGTTGGAATTGGTCCATGCTTAACAGCTAAGAGTGCCAATGTTAAAATTCTAGATGTAGGCGCGACACACGTGACACGTTGAATGCTGATTATCGTAAAGTTAATGCACGTGCTGTTAGATAGCAGTTATGAACATATGTATGTAAGCAAAACTTTATTACACGTTTTCTCTTTCTTAGTTAATTGGGAAGACAAAAGTGCCACTTCAATTCAAGCGTCTAGTTTGAGCAAAATGGATTATAATCTACGACTTTTTCGAAGAGTGAACGTTTGAATAATATGAATATAAAACAAGTTAACTGAGTGAATAAAAATCTTGGAAGCACGTCTCAGATTTAATATTGGATAGAATTAAAATTATTCATTCGGAAAAAACAGATTGTTATAATTTGGAATACTAATATCCGCTCTTGATATTACATTTAACTAATACTTCGTCTTATTTATTTAAAGTAATAAAGATATATGTATTTTTGAAAGTTATATGATCTAATATAATAATAGATTGTGTTTATTTTATGTAGAAACAACTTGATATATATTTAAATCTCTTACAGAAATTTATTATTGATATGATCACACAGTAATATTTATTTTGAGTATTAAAATCACTGTTAAACAGTGCGTTTATTATTCAAAATAAGTATTATTGTGACCGTCGGTAATAAATTTCTATAAGAAACATTATCATATAAACAGAAATAGTAATTAGATAATTTAGTACTCTGATAATAATTAGTAATTTGATAAAAAGTAATAATACTCATATATTTAATAATAATTAGTAGTTTGTAAATATAATAGCAATATTATACTATAAAGTTATACACAATTATTGTTATTTAATGTGTTAAATATGTGCATGCACATCTGAGAATTTAAGACCATAAAATTTAAGAACATAAGAACATTCTTCTTCGAAAACATAAGAAAAGTGCACAGATAATCGAAACTGTGCTATAAAATTAAAAAATGTCAATGATATTAAGTGCTAAGAGTTTTATCGAACTGATCAGCAAAAAATTATCATCTGTATCTGTAAAACATCGGCGAGTAGAATGTATTGTATAATTCGACGTGGAGCAATATGAAACGTGTCGTATTCGAGTCATGGTGAGTCGAATGCAGTGATGGCAACATCTGTGGTGGAAAGCGACAAATTCCGGCTTCCGGTACACTCGCGCGTGTCTTCCGTGAAACAAACATCGCGCGAAGCAACACTGCAAACAACAAGGAAGTTTATAGGATCTACCGTCCAACTTTTCGTCACTCTGAGTACAGCATTTCTGTGCATTTTCGATATTGACTGTTGTTAGAGTTGAATTGTGCAGAAAAGAGAACGAGTATGTGTGTGTGTGTGTAAAGCAGAAAGAGAAAGAGAGAGAGAGAGAACTATGCTTGTGCCAAACTTCCGCGAAAGTTTGGAAGATCCGTTTCGTCAGGAAGAACTAAGAGATAATGAAGAGATTAGAGTTGATAGCATTCGAAATATATTCTACTATAATTGTAAGAGAAACTTTAAAAACATATAAGTGAAATTGTATTTATAAAAATAAAGATAAAATTGAAAGAACTACTTACTGAGTAAATATGTGTGAAAGAAAAGATAGACAAGACCAGATAGACAAATTATATATCTATAAATACAATTTATTATATAATTATAAGAAACACGACACTGACTGATCATAAAACTATTTTATGCAACGCAATACTGATACGTTCGTAAAGTTGAGTGCAGTTGTTCAAATTTATTGACTTTACTCTTAACTTTGACTTCGACACGAAACCGGTTCTCCTCTGAGAAATGCTTGTAAATTTTAAATGCAAAGAGCCGCGAAGGCACTTTGTGGGGATGTGTGCGCCTTTGCTAAGTTCTCCCAACGGATGGCCACGTGAAAATATTTCGGGGATGAAATTCTATATAAAATGCAGGTCCGTCTCCTAAGCGTCGAATTAAACCCACGAGGGTAAATATTTATTCTGGCCTTGAGTATTTTATTCTTGCAAGTTTACGCGAACTCTTACCAAATTGAACCTCTAGGGTTTAATTTTTCGTATAATTTTTATCACAAGCCCTATTCTTTCCTTTCATTACTTTGTTCTCTGTACCCTTTTTGTTCTGCACGACCAACACATGTTTCAATTTTACGTTACAACCATTATTACTGTGCACCAGCTACGTAAAATAATACCAACTATTGTTGAATATAGAAAAATATTAATCTCACAGTTCAAGCGATAAATAGCGATATCTTGTTTATTTTTTAAAATACAAAATATATATTTGTACCGTATAAAAAACACAAAATACTTCTCGCAGAAAAATTCAATTTGATTGAAATAAAGTTACAATTCAATAATTCTTCACAATATGTTTTACCTTCATTTTATATATTTATTAGTTTTATACGGCATTGACAAATAGGTACGTACCATATAAAACACCGCATTTCCATTTATGTTCTTATTTACACAATAAATGACTTATTTTGAAAGTCGGTAATCTCCAAATGTTGTTTATGTTTTGATTATATACGTGGCAAGCAATTAAACGTATGAAACCTATATCGTGCGATGATGTGAAGTAAATGCGGTGCTTCTATTTGCTCTCGGTTAAGCCACCTATCAAGTGAGGATTAAGTTCTTCGAACAAGTTTCTGGATTGGAAAAATTTTTTTGGGTCTCTATTTACTCGGCGAGTGTACGTATCAGATCGTTTAATTAAAATTTCTCAGCCGAGAAACGAGATTTCAGCAGAACCAGCGAATCACAAGCTAAATGGACAAATGGTTTTCGTGACCCATAAAAGCCGGAGTTTGAATTTCCAATTATCCAATAGGCCAAGACCTAGAGAGTGATACTTCACAAGAAATTGGATTTTTCACACTGTAGAGACAAATATTGTATCTCGCATACTCTCAATGCAGTAAAATTACAAAATTCTCCTAGTAAAAGCTCCATTTAATCTGTAAATGCAAACAAAAAATCATAAATTCTTTCTCTTTCTTACTTTTAACATAGAAAAAAAAAAAATAGAAAAAATCTTCAAATCTTTCGCTAATCTTGATTAATAACAGCAATTAATTACATACAAAGAATAGTTTCCGAAAAGATAAAGAGTTCTACGTTTAATTTCTCTCTACGTAACATTGAGATATTCTGCAAAATGTATGGCCGACATGTCCTCGCATCAGGAAAAGGCACGAATAGGGAATGCTTCATGGACATTCCGTGCATTTCCGTCTTTCATAACTCTTTGAAGCATTTTAAGCGGAAGCAGAATCCTCTTGACAAGTGCCCCGGCTCTGGATATCGTTTGCGAGATTTACTGCGACGTACTCCGCACTTGCACGTGTACCACATTTAACTTCAATTCCTTCGCAGAACGTGACAAGTAACAACTAACAACGTCCTCTTTTTGTGAAGAACGGATATCCACAATGAACGAGATTGAAGGGATGCACAGTATCAAGTAACACGCCGCGAGTTGGCGGGCGGAAACGATCTTGCTCCCGAATATAGCTCCCTATACGGGCGTCAACGTCGAACGCGAAAACGCGGTTTGATAGTCTTTACAAGGACGAGGAAATCAGAAAAAGGAAACGACGTGAGTTCTATCGGCGTCGAGCTTTCACGTTGGATTTCCGAAGCGGAAAACTAAGGCGGAAAAGGGGCCGAGTCCGGCGCGAGGAAAGCAAGGATGCGAGTAGGTATACTCAAAAGGTAGAAAGGGAATAAAGGGAACATTCGCCGCATGGCTTATTCTAAAAAGAACATCACTCTTGATATTATTGCAAGCTTGTCTTTTCTCTGAGATCTTGAGTAACATTAAAATAACATTAATAAAAATACAAAGAAAAAAACCATATCTACATGAAAAAGTCGATCGAAATCGTTTGTTCATTTGTAGCATGATAACAGAGAGTAAAAGAATATATAACATGTGATTGTTATTATTTCTTGCTGAGAATATCTTCCGTTTATTCTCTTTCTTTGAAGAAACGTTGTTCTCTTATGGAGTGATATTACTTTCATAAAATCCGCTTTACGATACGACTGTGTAAGTACGCCGTGGAATCGTGCAACCAGGTTGTTTCGCACAGATCCCGCGTAAACAAAATTGCGTCACGTCGGCAATATTTACGTGATAGGGATTTTACTTTAGATCGGTACGCTTGCCGGACACGTCAGTCGATCGAATCTCTTCGCACGTTCCGATGCTTTTCGAGATAATCGAGAGACGTTCATGGTTTCGGCCGCTTTTGTTCGATGTAGCAAACGCAGCGCGCCGTGGACTCGTAAATTCAGCGTTTCAATTTCAATTTCGCGACTTATTTACTTAAAGGCGCATGTACATATATATATTATATGTATATGTGGATTATCAAAAAAAAGAGACAAGAGAGCCGCGAAAATTGAGTTTCGGTCAATGTTTGCGCGCAAATTTGATTTTCATTCTACAATGTTAATAGCCAGCTCGGACAAAGAGACCGAACGAACAAGGAAATTGGTCGGTAACGGTATTCAAATAGGCAGATAGAAAACGCAACAACATTCATTGCTTTTTTCTCATTCAATTCACAATTTTCTAAATTAACGTTCAGACTCGCACACGCTATGACCGCAAAGGTTTCATCGATTATAGTTTTTAGCTACCGCAGAGACTTGATGCGCATGAGTAGCTTTTTTATCAAAGTCAAAATTGCTGAAATTTTTAAAGTGTTAAATTGAAAAATGTCGGCATTCCTCACCGTTGCGTCACGAACACTTTTTTCCCGTCAAATATGGAATATTGAGTGAAAATATATGGATAGTAGCGTAGAGTTTTTGTGGCTACTGATAAATTGCTTGAAACTTGTTTTTCACTGATGGAATCAATTGTATGGTTTTCAATGTTTTCGTGTTGGATATATGCAAATTTAATCTCTTGATTGCTTTAGTACCGTATCACTAATTTTAGTAAAATACATAACAGCATCAGGTGTATTGTAAATTAAATTTTAGGTACTACAGTTTCTGATCAATAAGTACACAAGTTGTGTATTTGCGTTTATATATTGTATTTCGTGTAACTGACAACAAATCAAATTTCATATTACGACCAAAACATTAACATTTTCTGTTTTAGAAATTCAATTTGATAGAGAGAAGAATCTTTACTATTAAAATCGTTTTTTCAGCAACGCTGTACAATTTTTAATGATTGCGCGGCTATTAAAAACTAAGATTACTTGAATTTCGAAAACAACATTATTTAAAACAGTTACGGTAAAACTTTTTCATACAAAAAGTTTGCTATTGCGTTCGATTTCTTTGAGAATCACGAGGGTAAAGCGACGCGTTGAGAACGTATAAGCGTCTTCCCTCCCATATTGAGGACTTGTGAGAAGTTATTGAAGGATTCTTACCCTTCAAGCATCCTTAAGCGATGATACTTCCCGAAAAATCCCGCAGGAAAAGTATGTTCGATTTTAAAAGCGACTTCGCGCGCGCGCGCATGCTATCGCCAACTTTACGTTACGGATATAGCTACGCTATTACTTTCTTCGTAAATTTTTCAGAAATCTGTTAGAACAATTTTACGGCGCGAGAATACTTAGTTAAAAGTTAAAGTACGTGTCCGTTAATAGTTAATATCTCGTTTATTATTAAAATGATAATTATGTTGATGTTTTTCTTGTGCGAACGATCAATCTGCGAAAAAAAAAATACAACACGCCGCAATGACAGAACAGTCTGCGGTGTCACAAAAGCCATAAAATTTCTTAAAAAAGCTTAGTGAAAGCGTGAACTTAGCATCAAGCAAGATTACAGCTGTTTTCGTGGGAAAAGATAACTAGGTATAAGCCGAATTTCCTACTGCTTAAACTTTAAAGAAGAGCACATTTCTCGTGTAAACTGGAGATTACCACACCTACGTAATAAATGATTTATAGCAAATTTTTACATCTACTCTCGGAAATTATAAAACTTTAATTACGAATCATGAGACATAAATCCATTCTTCGATATCAGAGTTTTGTATCGAGCATGATAATAGGTTATTGAATTTTATTTAGTCATGGGTAATTAATTTTCAATATTATCGAAACGTCGTGTGACGTTTAAGCATTTCTGTATGACCTACTGTCTGCGTCGTTTAATCGATACACCGGATAATCCGGCAAATAATCTTCGTACATCTTCATAAAATGCTTATTCAATATTACTATATAAAATTGCACACATTAATAAACAAAAATAATTTAGAATTGTTAGTCAATTGTTATATATCTACTCTTAATATTTTTAAAAATTATATATCTATTCTTGATGAAAACACAAAATTGTAGTATTTACGATTAATTCTTATTTACAAAGCGTGTCCTTTATCAATAACACACAATAAACGTAAACACAAACAGTTTATATGCTTTAAAATCAGTAACAAACCAAATGCACATTACATATGCAATGTGCCGAGATAACGCGATACATTAGAGCAATACCAAAGACTGAGAATCTCAGCGCATAAGTTAATTATGAATTATCATCCGCGCATAATTGCATTTTACATAACGACTACGAATGGTCTGACCCGTTGGAACCAACACGGTTTTTACTACTTCAACGCTAAACACGGCCGATATATCCACGAATGTATATTCCGCTATCGTGGAATTTTAGCAAGGTAAACTGCGAGCTTGTTCACGCTCTATGAAATACTATGACGAGAGGCACTAATTACTAAGTAGCGCGATATATCGTGGTACATCGTCAATTTCGTAACTAAAAAGAGTGACGTTAATGCGTATCGTTGACTTCAAAAGTTCTCTCGCAATGTTTTGCATAAGTGCTTTCGACTATTAATGTATAAACAAATATTACAACACATAATATATAACAATATATACATAATGTATACATAGTACATAATGTATACATAGTATATGTATACATAATATACACATAGTACATAATAGATGCGCACGAGATGAAACATGAGAAATGCTTTGATTATCTCCAAAAGAAAAAAGTAAAAATAGATAAATGTGATTCATGTGCATATAGTTTATATATAGATTAAAGAAAAACAATATATATAAATTTATGTATTCCAAACTACACTTCTAATTATGATTTCTAATCACTGTTAATTCATTTCTGATGTTTCTTCATTTCTGTTACTTTTTTTCTACGTATGATCCTTCATTCCGAACTTTAAATTGATCAATAATGGTAAACCGAAGATTGCAGCAGCTTAATTATCGGTAATCACAAAACAACAACTTAAGTCTCGCCATACCTAAACCTACTTTGTATGAAGTTAGCCGGTTTTAGCGATGGTCGAACTAGTCGAAACTTTTCTAATTAGGCATTCAGGTGTGCCGTCCCTACCTAGTCCTTCCGCATCGCATTAGTTTCGTAATTAGTTACATCAGGGTGGAAGAATTAACGAGCTTGCCAAGTTTCGCCGTGAAAAGCCGCGAAATGATATCGCACCCCGTAGCGTCGCGCGGTACATTGTCGCAGAGTGCACATAGCATCATGTCCGCGAGCAGAACTTTACGTAGAACATGTGAGTGAGTTTCTCAACAATATATCCGCTACCAGTACAATATATCACTTGTAACTTAACTCGGGGAGATCCGAAATGATAACCTGGATGCCTTATAAATGAGACGGTATTTATTTTCAAAGCAAAGCAACCGCATCCCTTGTCTTTCAGATCCGTTAAAACTAATTACACTGAAGTCTTGAAGTTGAGTGAAAAATAACCTTCCAGTTAATACTACCAAATATATTTGCGCAAACACAGTGTGTGTGTGTGCGCGCGCGCGCGTGTGTGTGCGATTTTGTCTAATCTTTTAATCGCGCGTGCGCGCGCGCATATAATAAAATCATAGAAAGATTATAATTTTACATATATGCGTGTTTCTAGTAAACTAACAATATACTGTATGTTAGTTTAATACTATATATGTATATTATATATATTACATACATAGTACATAGTAGAGTATATAAATAATATGTAAAAACATCATTAAAATTTTCTTCACAGATTGCGCCTTCCGTTTAACTGGCGTAGCATTCGCGCTTCTTCGAATGAGAGCTTTTTTATTTCCGCTTATCCATTTCTAATTGCTTGCATTCGCACCGCGCAGAAAAGGGATTTCACTAATTACTCTCATATTTCATCCCGTTGGTGTGAAATAAATCTTTGCACGCCCGTAAATCTTTGACCAAGAAAACAACTGCACCTTTATACATATAATAATAAAATCTTCGAAAAAAAAAACACGCTAAGATAAATTAAAAATTGCATTGATAAAGTGTATTTGCTCAGTTCTTTAAAACCAAAAAACAAAATTTATTCAACGCAATATCGTCGAGCACCTGTGTATTTTCGCTCGGCGCGTTACCGCAAACTGCCGAAAGATAAAAACTTTACTGAAACCGTTCATAAAACCATTCATGGTGCTTTTGTCAGTATTGTAACCACGATTACGACATGGCCTAAGCCACAACAACCGACGAAAAAAGTTAAAATCATTGTCGACGAATGACGCGCACTGTGACGCGGACATTTTTGCGGCAATCTCTTCCCATTTGAACTTTTGGCAGTAGGATATACTCGATTTAAGCGGGTGAACAGAAAAAAAAAACGTCAGTTACGCCTCTCTGCTTCGGCTTTTATCTTGGCAATCCAAAACCGTTCGATGCAGCACTGAGGATTAATTCCCCTAGTGTATTTTCAGGGAGAAATCCCCTCTATTTTCCCGATATATTCCTTTACTCTATGTGTCTATATTGTAAATAAAATCCAGTGTATACACGTATGACAATATATATGTAACTCTAACAAAATATAAAAGTCGTTTAAGAAAAAATTATGTGATAAAGTTTTATACGAGTTATAAAATAGTTTAAACTTCATATCGATCGATAAGTGTATATTCTGGAGTAATCTGAAGTATATGACACCTTTCTGCATATATATATAAGGTATTTTTTTTTAAACAGTTATATTAGCATATTAATCCACATGTTGAAAAAAAATACATAGAAATAATTAATTTTTCTCTCTCTATTTTGCACGTACTTTAGCGTGCGCGCAAAGTTAACGTCCGAAATATTTCTCAAATACGCGTGCGTGTCGCTCGCAATCGGTATTGTGCTAATATAAAGCCCACATTAATCTTCAGGCTCGGTTATCGGTCGAAAAATGCGGCAAACGTGAGACAGCATATCCTCTCTTCTTGGCGGTTCATGCGCGAGAGCGTTATGAAAATGCGAGATCGATCTCGCCACTGAAACGCAATCCAACCGCGTTAATTCGCAAGCCCATCTGCCGTGCGCAACTGACGTGTCGAGAATCAGATTATGTGAAATTTAATGAGCTTTCTCGGAGAGACTTAATGCAATTTGTCAGCGGATATTCCACGCGATTTGCATACTTCAGTTTTGGACGTGCCCAAACTCTCTGATAACACGGTAGCACTAATAATGGTAACTTACGATGATTGTTATCTTAAGTAAAACTCCCTTTACGCAATTATTCATGAGAAATATTGTATGTATGCCCAATATATCAGAATACTATCGACCTCAGTTTTATGAATATTTAATAATGTATAAAAATAAATAAATGTAATTTATTTAAATACCTAACGTTTCACAAAATATAAAAACATCTCTTCTTACTCAACATAGCAAAATAATAATAGATATTAACATTGTGCGGAAAAATACTTGAAATTTACACTACGTTAAACAATTCTTCCTAGACTATAAAAGAAAAGAACACCCAAGTGTGTTTCCCAAAGTAAGTCCCAAACAATATGCTGTCACACTATACGTGTGAGAACAGTCTGACACGCTTATCCCTTCACGCCATGCATCTAAAGGAGCGGGTGCATTTCCGTTCAAGCTTTGCTCGACCACTCGATATATTCCGCATCGATATTTTCGTGTGAGCTTAAGGCGAGTTTCCAGTTGGCAGCCACGTGCATTCACGCATGTCCAATTTCCGTCTGGTCCTCCCAAATGGAAATCTCGTTCTAAATCTCTGATATCCGGTGCTGCCAACAGTATTCAAAATAACAGGTGTAAAGCTATCTCATGCAAACATATAGTTGCAATCTTTGCTGACATCGTTGTTGGCAGTTGTGTGACATATTTTTGTGCGCAGTGAGACATTAGAACATTAGTGTCCTACATTTCTTCGTGTAGTTGTTACACCATATGTAGGCACATATGTATATGTGTGTGTATGTAATCATGAATTATATTTATAAAAAAATTAAATAAGTAAACTTGCAACAATTAGTTATGTTTAAACTTTCAATACAATATTGATTTCTACAGAAAATTTGACAGAAGTTCGTAAGTAACAGAAAAAACGCAATGTCATTTCATAATAATTAATTATATTGCCGTGCGTCTCTTATTTCCGCTAGAGATATATTCGAGTTCGATAATTAGTTCACATACGATTGAAAACGGTGCTAATAACCCACTACCTACCAACCGGAGATGAATTAGTTTGAGCCTGACGTGTGATTGGATGATACGATCGCAGGAAAATCGTTTGCGTTACTTTATTCTTTTCCGAAATCTGTCACGAAATGTTTTACTACTCTCCAAATTGAAATGTAACAAATTATTATAAAATATGGTACGAAATAAAATATATTGTATTTTTGTGTGAATCAAGTACGAGTATAAGAACAATGTAGAACTAAAGACTATTTCATTTCCTGTCATTTATATTCTGCGCGAATCCGAGCAAATTGCGAGATTGTTGAATCGCGAGAAATATTTGTGCTCACCAGAAACGAGGAAATGAAATTACGGAAAATGAATTACATTAGGTTGATTTGAAATTTTCGTTCGATGTAACGGACACGCAAATAAATAATCCGAAAAGTCAAACTTGAAGTTATATCCGAGTTATCCGCAAATTCCAAGGGTTGTTAGATAAATTTAATTTCCGTTTGTTCACAGAGTATTCGCATGAGAGGTATTTGCTCTTCTGCGGTCGCCGAATATACATAAGCGGATGAAGGAAGTAACGCAACGCGACACTCATCTATGTACATTGTTCCTGCCGTTTATTCGAGTCCTATACTCTGGCGGCAGTTTCGCAGATTTACGGCGACGTTGTCTTGCATTCCGTGTTGCAAACGCCGGGCGCGTGTAAGAAAGCTAGTATTCGACCTCACGTGTAATGCCGCAACGAATACGCGAGCGCGCATTCTTGAGCCGCGTTCTCTTAATACTCAGGAACTTTGTCGGTTGCAGTTACGAAACCTTATACATGCCACGCGAGTTAACGGAGAACACCGGAAAATTTCTGTCGCCTTTGAGCATACGACGTGCGATGTGAAGCGCGCTCGCGACGGATATCGCGTGACTCGAGTGTAAAATGCACCATTTATGTCAGAGAAGTTAGTCGGGAGAATGCGTAGAATATCTTTTTCAGGTTTTATCAGACATTTCTATTGGTAAATTTATACTAACGTTGATATATATTACGCAAATACACGCGCTTATCCCGCATTTAGACAAACTAATAATAAAACTGTTTTGTACACAAAAAATATAAATTTCCATGTAAAAATTTGACACAAAAAAATGTACAACTGTTTTATAAAATGTAGTTTTAGAACTTGAAAAAAAAAATATATATATACATATAAACAAAACGTTCTATTTTCTGTTCACGCTCGTGTAATTCGGAAATAAAAACATGAAGTGTTATTTATTTGGAAAAAAATAAAATTTAACTTCTGTAACTCCAAAAGATTATTTAACATTTTGTCATGACATTTTTTTAAATATTTTTAATAGCTTTTATACTTTAACAAAAAAAATTAGATATTTGTCAGTTAAAGTTATAAGCGGGTACATTAGATCATGAAAAATGCAACATTACCACTGCACTGGCAGATTAATATCTCAACTTTAACCAATTTATAATCTAAGACATCAAAAGTTTACGAGAAGAAACAGTTTTAACCGCTATTATCAAGTGCGAAAAATAACGAACTTTTCCATTGTTCGGAGTTGCTTCGGAAGGAAAGATGCCATGGTGGATAGGAGATCTCATTCTCCTCGTGCTTGAGATGACCTAGTTTCAAATCCTAGATCGCACGTTTGTGCTTCCTACTACGTTTACACATAAACCCCATCTTGAAAACTAACTTTATGAGTCTGTAACAAATAGCTAATGGCTAGTGTACAAAATAATTGTTTATATCTAAGAACAGCAATAATTAATGTAGTTTCGTAGTTTGACAACAAAAGAGAAATGTATTTTTCTCTTCATTTCAATCTACAAAAGTTTGAAGCAGTATGAGATACACAACAAACACAATTTTTAAAACAAAGACATTCTACATTCTATAACTCTCTCGAAGTAATTCTATAACTTAAAATAATAAAAAAAAAAAAAAAAAAGAAACATTGAATTTCAAATTCTGATAAATACATTGCATAAAATTTCTCGAAAAGAATCAAACTACTGTCAAATTGCCCAAGAATAGAAGATGTCAAGATACTATGAATATGCAAAGACGAAGATATACGGCAGTGTATACATAGAGAACGAAAAGAACAAGGGGTTGATTATTTGAAAAATGAGATCTTGCGATTGTAGGTGAAGCTTTCTCACGATTCTTTGTGCGAAGCATTGTGACATATGCATTTCTGTTCATCTTGCCCTGTTTACGTCCTTCTCTTATATCGCATTTGCTTCAAACGTAACACACAAGCGGTATAATAAAAAAAAAATACTCGCTCTTCTCTCTTCTCTTCATTATTCGAACTCGTCAGAAACGTGACACTTCACGCGCACATGGCAGATAGAACGGAATTGATTTCTTTCAACGTGCGAAGCATTATTGATTATTGGTAACTTCGCTCGTTTCATTTACCCTCTGCGAGTGCATTAAAGTGTTCGGATATTTGCTCAGCGTGGTTGCGAAATCGCGGCGGGCAGTAACACGATGAGAGGCGATTAAAGCAGTTACCACGACGATGTGCGATCACGGGGGATGGCGAGGAAAGCCCTGGCGCGTAATTCAGTTTAACAGTACGAGAGAAATAATTGATGTATCTCTCTATCCTTTCTTCATTGCGTTTCTTGCGAGGATAGTGCGAAATAGAAATAGATTGTGGATTTACGCAAGCATTGCGAAATACACGATATCGTTTCGTGACGCAGAAGCTAAAGTATAAAACAAGTAATTTTTTTACTTTTTTTTACTGTGGTTTCATTGGTTTTATCAAGGATTTATGTGTCTGCTTGAAAAACGATTTATCACCGTATCTCAAGTTTAACTGATGATCATTTCTCTTAATAAAAACTCGAAAGTAATTATATATCGCTTGTGCTGGAACGAAAGAAGATAAAAGCACAGTCGCCTCGTGATGAAAATGTTCTTAATACCACGATAGCCAATAAATCCACCGCGCGCCAAGGGAAAAATATATTTTCATGTTCGCGCACGTAACATTCCGTAACATTCGACAAAATCCCCTTCGACATTCGCGAAATCCTGATGTAAGCTTAATCTCGCGATCCGCAAAGCGGGTAATGAAAATTTGCAGTCACAAAAAATCAGCATGTGAGAAAATTAGATGTTATCGGCAAAGCGTTATTTGTATTTGAAATGAGTCCGCGAGCGATAGAGACAACGGGGATATTGGAACTTGAGTAGCAACTCTGATACACTACATGTAGCGAAAGATGGACAGGAGAGAAAATATAGAAAATGTCAAGGTTTGTTGTCACAGCAGATTTCAGCGACCGAGAAATCCGATGCTTTGCAAAGACACAAAAATCGAAGAAGAGTCAAGTATGACAATATCGTCGTGATGTCTTTGAAGTCGTGACGTTGTTAGAAATACGTCTCGTTTTGAAAACACGCGTAATATAATTTAAAAGACACGTAACTGCAAAATGTATGTTGAATATAATCGTTGAATTATTTTAACCACATTTACATTATTATCAAATTTATTTTTCACATATCGAGTTTTTAATTTTAACACTTTTATCACGAGCAAGCTATAAATACAACTGAATATATTGCGCTATAGCTTGCTTCAGCTATTTTGCAAACAACACTGGCTGCAATTCACAAAGTAGACGTCGCGTTGCGTCTTCTTTCAGGTATAATTTATAATAGCGCAAAATTGCAACAAAACAAGTGAAGGAGAGACAAATAGAGCGTATATATATATATATAGCAAGCTTCTTCACGTCCGCAACGTGAAAACATGTTGATATCTAAGTATTTCGCAGCAATTAACTACTACTTTACGCCTGCGTATTTGTTGAAAGAGGGTGGAATGAAAGTTTCATATAATGTGTATACATGCTTCAAGTTTACTTATTTCTATTACTGCGAAGGGAACTTTAATTAAAGAGATTTGTCGCGTTTTTTCCAGCGCTAAGAAAATACGTGTTTCCGCTGCTATATTAACCGACGCTTTTGTTGCAAAAATAAAGTATCGGGCCTTTAAGCACAAGTAGCCATTAAGGTTCTTTTAAAATTGAAAGAGAAGACTGAAGAGAAATAAATAATTGTTTTTGCTGAGCTGTACAGAACGGCGTGTCAAACTTTCAAAGCTTATCTCGCAAAGTACTGCGCGAACTTTTGTGAGTATAAATGCGTAAGAACATTTAAAGATAACAAGAACTGCGAGAATAACGAAGCAAATTTTCTCGAATTTTGTCGCGGCAACTATCTTCAGTAAAAACAGATCTTTTCATTAACCTAAAATACTCTCAAATGTACAATCTGGATAGTATTATTACGTAAAGAGAGAAAAAAGAAAGCTTGTACATTGCTATATGTATATTTTCAGAGTTTTTGATCATAAATTCCATGTTCTAAAAACTAACGAAGATCTCGACAACGAAAAGTTGGCTGACACTATATTTTATTGACAATCGTTGCATGAAAAAATCGGAAGATCAAAATTTAACGCTCATAAATCACAATACAATGCAGCATCATCGCGGACTACATGCTTTCATTACGTTATTATGGAAATTTTCTATGTACACATGCGCTAACGTGTATCGAACTTCGTCGGAAACTTTTTTACAAAGCCGTAATCCAACCGTAGACCCAACTCGTAAAACCGTGAAATCTGGACTCGCACGAGATATCGGATTTAACGGAAATTGTTAACGCCACTTATGCGGCGAAACAAACCTCCCTCTCACTATCGGAGAATTGTTTCAGAGGCAGATAGTGCCATAACGGAAATCCTTTGGCCGTTATTTGGCAGATATTCGAGTAAAATTTTATTCAACTTGTTAAAGCACCAGCAAAATATGCGAAATAAAGCTTAAAGCAAATATATAATTCCTACACTCACAAACATCTGTTCAGCGTCATGTCAATTACATAAAAGAAAATTATCAGAAACTTCTTATTTATATTATATACAATATGTGTATTATTAATCATCATAGAAAAAATTTAATATTTTTGGAGTTTAATTTCCTGCATTTTCACAAATATGTAGGCAGATTTATCTCGTTATGTTCCAAATCCGATAATCGTTGAAACAAAACAAATTCGAACAATCTCTTTTATCTGCGTAATTACCGGTAACTGTGAATGTAAAATACAATGAGGCAACACAACAATTTATTAACATCTGTATAAATATGTTTGTAATTTGTAGTCGAGTTGATGAAAAACATGAGAATTGTGTATGTACCATTCGATTCATTCGTCATTAAAGAGCACAATATACAAAAGATATGATTTTATAGTATGCCATACACCGTTATTAACATTTTTTACATTGAATAAACACTTTGCTGATTGCTGTTTGCAAAATTATTTTCCCGATATTTATTTTCGGGCGTTATTATTTATTTTTTCTTCAATTAACAGAAATGGAAATTGGTTTTAATGTGTACTCACTTAGCGCTTGAACTATCAGGACATTCAAATTCTCTGTAAGTAAAGATATTAAGAGACATTTTACCGACGTGAACTCGTTACTGATGTACTTTAAATATGCAGTTTATTTATTATAAACGCTATTACCAGTAATAATATGTTACATGTAAATATATGTTAGAAGTTCATTCCTCTTTTATGTTAACTTTTAACTTTCCTAACATATTGTTATAAAATATTGTATGTAATAAGAATGAAATCATCACTTCAAATTTACTACCTTTTTCAGTTTTTTACATTTTCCGTTGTATTGGCTATACCTATTTGCAGAATAAAGTTATTTTTAACGGTATCTCGATGAGTGATTCCATGCGTTCACTGTAATGGATTTTACGAGCACAATACCATTTGTTGTATCAGTTATCGAGAGTAACATTGATGCAACACCAAATCCAAATTTCAAAAAAAAAAAAAAAAAGAAAAAGAAAAAAAGAACGCTGGAAAAGCGATGTAAACACGAAAAACTCGCGAAAAAGCTTGCGCGGTTTGACGAGAAATAGCATGCACGAATTTCTGAAAGAGTAGTAGCGCGCGATGGAATCTATTCCCTACTCTCACGCGGAGAAAACAAAATGAAAGAAAAAAGAAAAACAAAAGAAAATAGAGAGAAAGACAAGAAGAGGTTATTCCCAACGGAACTACTTCCCCTTAGCGATCTGACGCAAGTAGCTCGGTTTTAATAAAAAACAACTAGCTCCATGATTAGAAAAAGAACAGCAAACGAAGGATCATGACGAGGTAGAGTTAATTCGGGATTACGGTACATAAATGATCGCTGTTAATTGATCGATACCGGCTGATGAAGATTAATGTCCGCGTAAGCGGATTTCATTAAGACCGTCTCGTGGTTAAATTTGTGATGGAAGAGGAAATCTGATTCTTTGTACTGTAGACCTGAGAGATAATATTCACCCGCGCTTTGTATCTTAGAAGCTTCCTTTTAATTAGAAGACAGCCAGAATAATCTTACGTATCAATCATGGATATCGCGTAATTAAACCGAGATTAACTGTAAATGTATTATTATTTCAAGATTGTTTCCCCTACTATACACACTTAAGTAAATATACTTAAGTGTTTTTAAGACGAGAAGAGAAGATACACTAATAAAAAGCAAATGATTTCTTTTCTATAATGTCTCTCAATTTTTCTTAATGTATCAATAATGCACGTCTGTCTATTTTTGTGCAGTTTTACTAGTTCACATGTATTTGTGGGTCTGGTCTAATATCATTGCGCGTGATAACTTTTTCAAAGTTAATAAACTTATCTCGTTGCACGAGATTTTGCTTACGAATGACACGAAGCGCTGAAATGATTTAATTATGCAAACCTAATTACCGACTGGAAAACGAAATTGAAAAACATGCCATGTACAATTAGCAATGCAATTTCCGATTTAAATAGAATATGATGCTGAAGCAAAAGCACTTCTCGCATTAAATGAACCTGTTTTTGAACGCATCAGCAAATCAGATTTTCCGGTGCGTTAAGACGAAACTTCGGTAAACTAGTTTTATTTCGCAATCAAAATCAAATTTCAAATATGTATATTAAATTTTTCCCATCTCGTCCATCGTCCGATTTTTAATTTTAAACGCTGGTATGATACGTGTTACTTTTTTTTTTATTTCATTGCGCGCAAAATGAAAGGTGCGCACAGATCCGACATTTCCCATTCATTCTGCGTCTAATCAGCATTACTCCGGGTGAGTTGTAACATCCTTTTGCTAACTCTTCACTTTGCTCACGCTCCAGAAACATTACCATTACTCATCGGCGTCACGCCCCGATTATTGCTACAAATTCCGATTATTTGATTAATGTCAGTAGTCGGAACTGGCCAGACAACCAGCTATTGTTCCAACGTTAGGTCTCGATTCGATATCGACCCTTTTATCACTAATCAAATGTGTATACTGTATGTTTTTTTTCTTCTTTTGTAATGGACACTCAGCAGTGAACAAGTCTCTCTCGTTTCGATGAAAAACAAACGACACAAATACTAAATCAATGTTTCAATAAATAACGCGCACGACCGAGGTAATAATAGCGATTTATATAGAAGTGTATACACGCGTATTATTTGGAAATTTCTATGTATATATATCGACAAAATTATCGAAACCCGTTATGTATGTCGCTTTGACAAATATTGTTTTGCAACAATGTTCCATAAATAAATCTCTCAGTCACTCGACAATATTTTAGAGCTATTACTGTAAGAACTCTGAGCAAAGTATTAAATGATTCAGTTCACCAAGTTTGACAGGAAAAAATAAATGTCTTTAATAAAAATAATAACCATAATTTTTATAGATAAAATGATAAAGTGCTGCTTGTAAAGAACGCTCAGTGAATGTCATTTTTAAGCTCTTCAGGTATGTCTCCTATCTGTATCTACAAAATATATATCTTTTATATGTATACACGTATTCTTCTGAATCTTGTATTTTTATAGAAAAATATTTCTCGAAAGTTTACTCTTTTTCCCTTCGCGTATTAAGTTAAATCGAGTGTTGCCCGAGCATCGAATACTTAAAGAAGAAGAGACGAAAAAAAAAAAAAAAAAAAAAAAAAAAAAAAAGAAAAAAATAACCACGTGCACCGATTGCGCATTCTAAACAGCTGTTGACCTACTTCTACTGATTAACTGCGACTGACGTCCATTTGACAAATGCAACATCCATTGCGTACTCTTACACACACATCTAACCAATGCATCAAGTGACATCGTGGTCATCGAAGGTAAATGGTTCTTTGTGTGTTTGTGTGTATTTTGTGCGCACGTGTTTTCTACATGTTGAGTCTTCCATTATCGTGCAATGATGTGTATAGAAAAGGCGGAAAAAAAACTCTGCAACACTCTAAATAAAAATCTGTTTTTATATTTTGTTTTTTAGTTGTGTCAGATTATGTGTTTTCTCTATAAAATGAGCATTATAAGTGTGACTAATAACGTTTCAATTACTTATAAAATTATTTTCTTCCTATAAAAGTATATAAAAAAAGAGAGAAAATAAAATTTATAAAATAAGAAACTGAATCATGAAGTATAGAAAGAGAGAAAACTCCTGACATCGGATAAAAAGACGCCCCAAAGCTGCAAAGAATATTTGCGCTTCAAAGAATATTCTACTTCTTTCTTCCTTAGAAAAATCGTGTGATGACGTTGAGTCGTGACTTTTCTAAACAAAAATTCGCATTAAAAGAACTCGCAGCCTTGTATTTTACATGCGCTTTCAAATAAATCATTCCCGTATTTATTCTACATGCAAGAAAGAGCCGCGCCGTAACGTCGTCAAAGTCATGTGGATGCAACGACGCGAAAAAAAGCGGTAGAAAATGCAAATATACTTTTATACTACCGTAGCCCCACTCTTTATGTTTACTCTATTAACTTTGCTTTTTTTTAAGCTGCACTCTACTGTAGCCAGTAGTTTGATTTTTACATTTTTCAAAGCACGAATTGATTTTTGCGTTCACCTAGAAAACACATAAACACTTCATTATGACAGAGTGTTCCATATGAGTTTTGTAAACGCAAAATTCTTTTAAAATACGCATTCTGTCAAAGTAGTTTTTATACTTTTGTAGCTGTAATAGATGTTCGAATTAATTTAAAATATATTGTAATTATTACGTAGATAATATCTACGTGTGTACACGCGCAAAACAAATTTCAACGACTATCGAAAGAAAGTATACTGTCGTATCTTTTTTTTTTTTTTATGAAATGTCACATTGATTATCGTTAAGTGTCTATTTCCTACTTTGTAGCCAGAAATATTTGTCTATAAATCATATCATAAATTTTACGAGCTTCGATACAAGCGCGATGACGTAATACATCGAAGCGCCATGGGATCGATGCACTACTTTTTGAGCAACTGTGGAAAGAAATGCAACTCTTATACGAATTTTTGTGCTTCGAGCCTGCTACAAGGACAACGGATTATTTTACATTCACATCGATCATGCTAGAAACACATATGCCAATCTAGAGAACAGAAAGTCAAGAAGTTATCTATATATTATATACTTGGTGTTTTACTAAGTTGCTCATACATCATAAAATATAGTCTGTGTGTGTAATACTCTTGAAAATATTTCTTTCTATTTCAAGAACAAGTATTAAGCTAAAACAAACATGTGAAATAAAACCGTTTTACAAAATACGAAAGTGTGGAATTAAAGTACGAGAAAGTAATAAAAACACAAATATAGAACACGAATGACTGAACATGTAAATAATATAACAAAATATAAAACACATTCAGGAAGTTTTATAATAAAATTACATACTTATAAGCTTTTTAACATTTTTATGACTGTTAAGTACATACTTAAGATTAAATAAGTTTTCAACGCAATTTTTAATTGTATCGCTCGATCTTTTTTCATTGTACTTACTCTTTTAATCTTCTAGTTTTCCAATCTTTTATTTTTTGTAAATTACATGTTTACTGAGAATATTTCTGTTTATTCCCTGAGAGAGAGAGAGAGAGAGAAAAAGAGAAAGAGAAAGACTTTACAAATCTAATTTTTTTTATTCTGCACTTTTCCTATTAACTTGTTCTTTACAGACAACTCTTTCGCCGATACAGATGCTACAGTATTTGCGGATTCTTTCTGAAAGATATTACAGTCACGCAGAACAAAGATGAGATCAAAGCCACGCTTTCTAATAAACGCGTTTAAGATAAAAATTACACCGCGAAGTAGAAATTTCAGATATTATCTACCATCTACAGACTTGATCGACGTTATATGCAATTACTTACTACGTGCACTTCTAACTCCTTACGATATTTTCCGACCTGCATTCCCTTAAATATGAAGCAATGGAATACCTCGCCTAGCTCATTTATCTACTTAAACATGAAAATTCATAACCCTGCGAAGAGAAACTTTTTCTTGTACGATTTTTCAGAAATAATACGCCACACAGATAATTTCACTGACTTTTATCTCCGCAACCATTTCTGTCATTATAACGACTTTATAACCAACAGTATATTTTCTTACAATTTTTAAATTTTAAATATTTTAAATGTTTTTAATAATATCTCGGTGAAAAGGCATTGCATCCTTTTATCAAATGTATAATTACGAATCAAAGTAAAATTATCACGTGCTAATTTTTAATGTGATATTTCTGTTATATAAATGTAAAAACTAAAAAAATAATACGATTTTACCAGTTATTTGAAATGTACTCGCCAAATGGATACTTTTAGTTTTATCAACGATTATCGAAGCCATTTAATTAACAATTCTTATTTAAATTGAACGTTAATGTCTATTATTTCTACTGTCCGTTCACGTTAATGTTCATTCACCGGTACCAACAGTAATCCTGTAGTAATATCGTGCTAATCCTTTGCTGATGCCTTTGTTATCGCAGAGAAAGAGCGCCGCGCTATTTGCGACCACGCGCGTTACAGAATTCGCGAAAAAAAAAGCGCACGGTCAGCGCAAAATGCGCGCGCGCGACGACGATATAAGAGCAACAGTAATAAATACTCATGTTTGCACGGGTTCGCGCAGTTGGGTGATACCGCGAATATATTCTTCACGCTTACGTCGTACCGTTACCTCGCGTAAAACATACAAGTGCTTCGGCAGCATAGTATTGTTGTAGTTAAATAATTGCCAGGTTGCGATAATTAAAACTGTAATAATCGTCATACGCAGCAGGAAAATAAATTTCCAGTAGCATTATTGTTTCCGGGTTTTAAAAATTGAAATCGCGTTAATAACGTAGTGATTAATTCAACCATTACACAATAAACCGCCGAATATTTGTTAAAATTTAGGGTCTTCCGTTTAATTGTATTGCAATTATTTAATATCAATAAAGCAACTCACGTAGAAATTAAACTTATCACTTTAAAATACATTTTAAATTAAAAATTACCTTATTTTATTACGCATATAATAAGTAAAATACTCATTATATGCGTAATAAAATTTATGGTAGCAATACGTGTGAATTAAACAAAAATGCACGCGATTGTATACGATCAATTTGAATTTTTAAGGGAAAATATAAAAGATAGAAAACTCGTGTAATATATATATACGTATATAATATTCAGATTTTTTCAAATATGCGTTCGAGAGTTTTTATATAACTCAATTTTGCTATGCGACTATGTTTGGTGTTAAACTTGATTTGTATATAAAATGTGATGTATATACATCCAAACGACGATAGTACTCACTAAATCTCAAACCACAATTTGACAAGTGATAAAACTAACAATAGATAAAAAATTAATTATAATATTTAACAGAAAAAATTATTTTAAAGAGATATTTACAATTGTACATGTAGCACCGCACATAAAACATTTAAGCGACATGAAGAAACGCGCAAACCAATACTGCTTAATATTAAATAAAGTTTTAAGACTAAAGGCAGTACGGATAAGATGAAAGGAAAAGGAAATCAAATATGTCAAAGATTTAGACAAAGCATTAGAAATATAAATCTGCTGTAATCTACATATCATCCAATATAAATCCGTTTTATAGCTTTTTTCTTTACGATACATAAATCGTTCCGCTTATTTTTCATCGTTATGGCAATGATCTACCATGACAACATTTGCTACGGAGATTTCCTTTATTCAAAAAATCGCTGTTTTATTGCTGTGCCGGCAAAGTCTCATACTCTCTTTACTACGTTTCCTCCCTCATGAGAATAAATGCAAAAACGGTCAGCAGTGGGAGAAGGCGGATGTTCGAAAGAGCAATAAACGGCGCGCGGAAAATGACGAAAATAAAAGCTGGATAAATGTTGGTTTAACCCTTTGGCGAAAGCGTCGACAAGCCCCGTCGAGACTCGCCTCTCGCATTTTCTCATTTTCTCCAAGCGGCGAGTAGTCAAGTTTTAATCCGCGCGTCGAAATAGCCGTTTCCAGAAACTCGAATGGTAGATTTGCCTACCAGATTTTTTGCTAATATTTGAAAGCATTTATATGCACATACATTTATAAGTCATTCTGTTTCTTGTCTTTTCTCTCTCTTCTTTATCATTTATGCTGCGATATATGCACACATATATCATCTTCTCCAATAATTGTACAAATAACAGAGATGACATCCTCCCACATACATCCACATGTACTTACCAGCATTTAGAGGCTACTTACTATTATCTGCACTTGATGACACATTGGGATCAACCTCGATATTAGCAATGATGTCGTGACGTCGATCAATATCTTCTTCAACAATATATATGTATTACCAACCGCATATATAAAACTACGCATGTTTTACAAATTGTATATATAAAAACTATAGTCGTCTTAAAGGATAATTTATTTCATAAGTTAAAATATAGTATAAGTAAATATATTTTCTGTATTCTTTTATATTTTTAATACTTTTTGTCAGAAAATATCCTGAATATCGTATGTTAACTATTTCTATGTTTTTCTCTTTCACCCCTTTTTTGTTAATATTTTCCGAAACTAGAACGAAAACAATTAAAAAAAGATAGTAATTTAATCTAACATATAGATTACAAACTTAATCAACGAAACTTCAATTTACAATATTTCATACACATAAATGCAAACACGGGAAAATATTACTTCTGGGCATTAAAATTATATAATATTTTGTGCGACATATTTTTTTCCATATAATAGATATAGTTTTTTATGTTATAATATAATCTCTCTATCTCTTTCAGTATTTTTCTACATAATAATTAAAATTTAGAAATCAACTTTTGTGTATTAAAAAAAATAGTTTCTCTTATACGTAAACTAAACTAAACTAAAAAAAAACCAATTGTATAATTATAATTTGCATTGTATCAAAAGATTAAAATTATCATAATGTCTATTACACTAATTGTTATTCCAGTCCACATCAAAGATCAGCCATCAAGAAGTGACCTACATTTCAGTCCCGTCGTATTAACTCAACGTTAAACCTGTTAACGTTCTCACCCTGTCGGTGTATCCTTGTCGGTGTATTAGATTCAACCCTAAAATTGCGTTGCGACATGATTAGTCCAATCAATGCTATCTATCAATACATCCATTTTAACTTGATCAACAACAAGAAATTGTTAGTTTCGAAATTCATTTACTCTGAAAATATTTAACTTTAATTAACAGCTTTTTTTATATGATAACCGAAACCGAGCGCTGTAGCAGTTAAGCTCTGTAACCTTGTATTTTAGTCCTTAGAGACCGAGGGAGGGATATCATTTCTCAGATGACACGATAGATAAGATTAAACCGCAAATCAGACTCGTATTTCCTATAGGACATACCTATATAAAGTGATATTGTACTTAAAACAAGTTGGAGACATAAAGAAAATTTTTTAATAGCGAAGTATCTTTTTCCTTGTTTTTTTTCTACACTGTTCTAAATAAAAAAAAAAATAGAAACGCGCACGTCACAAAACGAGATGTTCACGTTCTGCAATGAAAACGCTTAGTTTAATGAAACGTTAAGATGATATCAGAGCGATTACAAGCCAGGAAAATCGTATAACTACACCACGGGATAATATTTTCATCACTGTTAAAATTAGAGTCTTTACTTTTTCTTCAACCATATTGTCAGTTTGATAATTTGTTAATTTTTTGGGCAAGTAATAAGCAAGAGTTTTTGGGTGTATTTCTCAAAACTTTTGTCAGACCTGCGTACTATAAGCGTGGCTTTGTGACTCCAGGAAAATTATTCCTGCCGCCGGCTACCGGCTACTCGAGCATTATTTATCTCACCCTCTTTGTGCCGTCGACAGTTGTGGTTGATGTTAAATTGGCTGAATGGTTAATTATTACTTAACTATTATTTCTGTCAAAGACGTGGAACGTATAAACAAAAGAATAACAAAATTCAAACATACATGAGTATTTCCCAATTTTTTCCTATATATTCTTCTTCATTATATTGTTTTACAAAATTATAAATATGTGTAATAAATAATAGATAAATAATAATAAATATGTTATTAATGTAACGAGCACATTAGTGACCATTTGCGGCAAATATATTGATCGTTAATAAAAGCACTCTGCTTCCTATTTTCCTATTTTCTATTTATTTTTGTAAATTGCACAATCAGGGATAATTTATCTCTACCTTTTGCGTCAGCCTGTCACATGTTCCGCTCGACACGGAGATCATTAATTAACATCGTTAACCGCAATGGTTACCGAAGATAGGTGATTTATTACGACAGAAGTAGTGCGAATAGAACCAACGATTTCGCGCAATGTCTTCTTTTTTTCAAACTATTTATTTAATTTATGGGTATAAGATTTCGAAATAAAACAGAAACTTTTAGTGAATACTGTAAATATGAACACGTTGTATTTCGAAATTAAAAGCAACTTAACTATATATATATAACTATATAACACTTTAATATAAAAAACTACATTTATCAATTCTTTCAGAGAATTAAAATTTTGCATGTACTGTAAATATACATGTGATTCTACATTTAAACTATACATTATTTATTTATAACGTTAAATAACGAGCAAGCAAGATAAAGCAGAATAACGAAGTTACAACATAACACGCAATGGAATCAATTTCATTAATCAAACATGCTTGTGTTTGTTCGACGGAAAATAATTTCGCGAATGTGCTAGCATGGCCCGATTTTAATCCATCTCTCGATATTCTTTTATATCTCGACTTTTTCACTTGTCAATTTATCAGACGTAGCTCCGTAATAACTGATTATTCGATGTTTGAAAAGGTGACACAGAGCCACAATAAGTTATGCATTTTCAATTTTAGTATGGTACAAACTTCATATCCACACGCTTCTATTTAACAAAACAAGAAGTAATTTAGCAAACAATCATCTCTTTAATTAACTTAATCATGCGGCACTTGATCTAGATTTCGCGAGTTTAATTAACGACAATTTAAAAAAATTTATAATTCTTATAAGTGTCATATCTGCTTTTAAACGATAGATGTGTGTGCGTATGTCGTGTATATTGTTACGAGACACTTACAAGAAAATACAATAACTTATTTAAGAAAACAGCTCTAACTATATTTTGCACAATTATTGTTCCAAAGAAAAAATATTTAGTGCATTACTTTACAAAATTAAAACTAACAACGCGAATTTAAAGTCGGTTTAAAGAGAGAAAGAGAGAGAATATCTCGCTATTATAATACAATTTTCAAAAAATACTTCGAGTACAACAGATTTCAAACCCTAAAATCGAACCGTGTCACGTAGCGCCATTAGGTTAATCATCTCTAGTAGCAACTCTATTTAAGCTTGATATATTTAAGCACCTTTGTGCTTTGTCGCAGTTGCCCTTCATATGTTCATTCGTGGGCGTGTGTGATAGTTAATTAACAGCTTTTGTCTAGACTTCCTTACATCCCGAGGGGTGGCAATTTATGCATCATTAATAATAAATCGACTGCAGAGTAAATAAAGTCATCTTTTTCACACAATTACTTGCTCAAAAATGTATCTGCAAAACTTGAGTTTTAAATTTTTTACTTGAAATATATATAATGTACAGAGAAGAGAGACGTGAAATGTGTATAATCAAAAACCTTAACAACGAAAAAATATTACACAGCCGGATAATTAAAGAAAGTTTTATGCTGTGTGTGTATTATTAAAGCATGCAATCTACCTGCTGCTAATTTAGGAATGTTATTCACGCAATTAATGAAACGTGTTCAGTAATTTATCTAAAGCAACATGTGCAAAATGATAGCAGCGACGTTACTACGTTGAATAGGATAACAGACATTATAATAAATACGAAAACAACGTATTATAAAAAAAAACAAATATTAAATATAAATACAAAATATCACTCGCTTGTTTATCGCGTTCGTGTTTAATTTGAAAAGTTTAGAAAGTTATATGTAGGTAAATATCGTTTGTTGAGACGATATGTTGAATCGTGTAAACGAGTAGCAAGTCGCAAACTTATAGTTGCAAAATATAATCTAAATGAACGATTAAATTAAATAACTGTCTTTATCAATACAACGCTAGAATATTGTATTTGTGTTTTCAATCGGTTCAGCTTACTGAGATTAAATAATTCGTACAAATTATTCGTCTGAGTAATTAACAACAATAAATATAATAACATAAACAAAAAATATTGCCAATTTGTTTATTTTCTATAATAACGATTATTCTTGTCAAAACAATATTTAATTGAAGAGTTTACACAACGTCATAAATAGTTTTACGTCAAGAAATAAATATTTTTTGTGCTTATAGATATAAACATGAAACATTTCTCAAGTGATGTATGAATTGCGAAGTGCAAAGACGATTACGATGTGATTGTGCGTGAAACTGGTATTAATAATCCGATTACGTCGGACTTACGTATATACATTCGCGCGATATGCTAGGCTTATTCTAAACCTAGTGTAAACACACATATTCACAGAAATATAGAACTACTGATAAAACTCATGCAATGTTGCGACAGAAATAAAAAGCAAAATTTAGGTGAATCTAATTTCATAAAAAAACACAAAGTATAAAATTATTTTGCTATCTTATAGATACTAATCTGTAAAAAAGATTATCTAAATTAATTTTTCATCACACGCATGTTTTACGTACTGCAAATCATCTATAGACAAATAAATTATTAAGTTTTTCTTGCAATTCTTACGTTTGTGAATCGCACAAAGTTGGCGACTTTCTCTTCATCTCGAAGGCGATCCAATGCGCGAGGAATCGCCTTTTGCAACACTTTGCCAATACGACTTAATTAAGCTACTTGCCGAATACCTCTGTTTCGAAATGTGTGGCGTTGGTGCACACACAAGAGTTCCGCATTAAACGGAACGCGAATCGATACCCGATTGTATCCTGCTTCCAAGTAACATGGACAGGATTATCGAAACCGTCGTAATCAAACATCTAGCCACTCTTGAATATACCATCGTGTCAATGATAACCGGAGATACCACCCTTTATCGAGGAACACAATGCCTTTGCCATGTATTATGTATTTATCAAAGCGTTCGATGACATTGCACATTGAGAACGGAAACAGATACAATGAGGATGAAAACTTATATATTTTTAAGGATTTTAGCATAAAATTATTAATATCTCGGTTTTGTTAATTAACGCGCAACGCACTGAACTGACAAATAAAATTATTTGAATGAAAATTATTTAAGCGAATTTCACACATGTATGTATAACACAATAGTTTATATTAAAAAAATATACATTTCAAATCGGAGTTCTATCTTCGAATATAAATTAGTTTATCTCTCTCTTTTATCTGTTTCAAATTATTACGGAAATCAATACTACTTTCTACATTATTCTTTTTACAATACAAGAGCGCGCAATAATATAGAGTCTAACATTGAAAGTTACAGTTTTCATAGGATTCTATTGTAACTACTTTTAAATCGTTGTGCTATAAATCTGCTGAGATCTCAGTCGTGAATTACTCATCGATCCTACGCGATCTCATGAAACTGGTTGCATTGAAACGCGATTTTGTTTACATATATATATATATATATATATATATATATATATTCCATTCTCCACAATAGAATGAAGTTTACTAATATGTATAACGGAATATTGATATTAAATTTAATAAGTTTATTCCGTTCTTTTTCACATTGTATATTTTAAATAGACAAAACAAAATTTTTAAAGTATTTGTAAGATATTTCTTTTAAAGGCTCTTACGTTGCGTACATAAGATAGTCGCAAACATTTGTTTTAACACAAATTATTGAGATTTATCGTATGTGACGTGTGAAATGATTCAATGTTTCTAATTTGTTATCGTCATTAGCAAAACCATTCTCGCTAGCTTGTTCGAGCGAAGCTGTAAGTTGCGTCGCCCATTTATTTTACAAATTTCGCAGGACCACAAAGTCAGCTCTCTCCTCCCTACACACCTAACTTCGTTATGTCCAACGTCAGCTTAACTCATTTACAGTAATCGTCTTCCACGGAATAAAAAGCGCGAGCAATAGCGCTAGACTAGAGATGTAAGTGAAAAATTTTTATACAAGCGCGACTCACCCCTCATCATGTGACAGTCTGACCAAACGCTGATCTTGCCCAGAAAGAATTAGCAGTAAACACTCGGATCGACGAACGCGTACGTTGTAGTCCGGTCAAGTCGGAGTGATCAATAATCGGACGAAAAATTTCGGCAAAGTCTTCAGAAAAGTGTGGAAAACTCGTTTACGTCGCGAGTTTCCCGCGACTCACGAGACGAAATCAAACGACTGAAAGTATAAGGAAGTACGATGCAGTTTGCTTCGTGCGGAGCGGCGCGCAGTGGGCGGCCAGTCGCGAAACGCGTACCAAACCCAACTGAAGAGCGACGATACTGTCCCCGTGACCGCGCCCCCGCCCCCGATTAAAACCACTCGCGCACGCGTTTCGCCCCGAAACTCCAGCAGAGTTCTACGTCTTCAGGGCACCACCTTGTTCGCTCTCACTCTCGCTCTTTTTCTCTCTCGCTCTCTGTATCGTCTTGGTGTATAGCACTAAGGATCTTACATAGATCGCAATTGATCCCTTACATCGTACGGAAGATCACGATCCCATGATTGCGCGGTGAAACGTGGATATCTCACGGGAAACGACTAATGCACAGAACATATACCAAATGTTTGACAGCTGGTTGTCTGGTGTTCTTCCTGAATGACTAATAAATGAACTGGTGAGTTAGATAGTGAAATATAAATACAGTAACCATCCATCCCTATTTTTCCAGAAACTCGTAGTCTCTTGGGCTACCTTTTTTTGTAATTCTGTTAGTGGATATTATCTGTGTGATGTGTGTGTATGTGTACGAAAAAAGGCATTTTTATCCCCGAAGAAATATAAAGCAATATTTTTGTTTTTAAAGAACAAAAGAATTATATTTCATCTAAAATATAGCTACCTTATTCTTTTGAGATATGCTTCTTTTAAATATCACGAAAAGCATCATCTTAAATTTCTGAATTTGTTCAAAGACAAAAATTTTTCACAAAAATTTTTTTAAATTGAGATGAAAGTAAATATGTGCAAATATCAATAACATATAATATATACATATATATTTGTACTAGATTGCAAAAACTTCTTGTGCTGCTATGTCAAATGTATGTGCTGCTGTGTATTTTAAAGCTAACTATGTATTTAACGCTAATCGTTCCTTAATTAGCAATTTGTCAGACTTTACGACACAAATCGTATTTATGCGACGCTTAGTGTAACTTGGCTATAGATTGTAATATCGCGATAATTAATTTTCCTAATAATAACACAGTTGACGACAGTACAAATTCGCTATAAATTTCGATATTCTCACCAACCATGTCACGATAACTCCCGTACGCGAGTTCATACTTATGCTCCTCAAGGGAGGCCGTATAACGCGTTAACTCATAGTTAGAATATATATCCGTGAGGATTACTCCGAGAGAATACAACGTCCATGTAAGGTTGCGCCATGCTCTGGAGAAACAGATGAGAATTCAGACGGAAAGCATCGTAAGAGAATGTGACATAAGACAATGTCAACAGAGAAGTAAGCTGTTCTCCAGCAAAAGTTGATTAAATAATTGTTTATCTAAGTAATTTTGCGAAACAAATGAAAGTGCTAGATCTTTTGGTTTCACCTCTTTTACGTGCAATTACGTCTTGAAATCTCTCCTTTACTAATACTTCAGTGTTAATAAAAGAAAAATTTTATAATAAAACGAAGAACATTTACATATTGTCGGACATGAATTCTAATCAGTCTTATATAAGACTGCTATCTCTCAGTAACAATTTTGCAATTCTGGACAAACAAGTTTTTTTGATAACATAGAGAATAAAATTCTTCTGGCTTGTGAAAGCATTCATCGTGAAGAGGGTGACGATTCAGCTTACACAATAGGACTATTTATATGTTGCGACAGCGGTCTGTTTTTAGGACAAGTAGAAAGTTACAGTCCCTATTTATAGACGATTTCTGAGAAGAGTCGAGATATAAGAAAAAAACAGAACAAAATATGTTCGCATCGACCGAATATAACTATGTCGTGCGTAAGTATGCCTATAACGCGAAGAACTACGAGAAGCCGTGAGTATATCCAGTAGACTTAACGGGAATCCGAAAAAAACGACGTAGAAAAAGATGCCGGCAAAAATGTACCAGCGCTCACTTCCTTCAGAGGCTTTTGTTTTCAGCGCCTGACGCGCTCGCCACTCTCACACAGCGGCCGAGAAAAATAAGATTCCTGCGAAAGGCTTTCGACAATGCATTTTACGGGTCGCTGCATTCAGAGCACCAAAACGATGTTTGATTTTGAAGCCGGTTTGAGAGAGTACCCATACGTACCACCAATCCAAAACAAAAAGAAAACCACGTAGATATTGAACTGAAACGCAAAATAAAATTAGAACAACCTTGCAAATATTTCGAGAAATTCCGCAAAAAAAAAAAAAAGAGAAAATTTTAGTGAAATAATAATGTGTTCTGTGTTTATCGATTCAATTGATATTATTTATAAAATACTATTCTATCAGTATCGATTTTGGTTTGTTGGTTTGTGTAAAAATTTGATTTCGTTAATAAATTCTTAATCTGAACACCGATGGGAATACAAATATTTCCAGCTAACATTCGCACACTTCTCGTATCTAAATTAGTAGTACGTCAGTTGTGGATATATACGCGGGAAACTTCTGATCGTCAGGAAACTGTATCGAATTGTAGTTTCTAATTAAACGTGTGTTATTTGACAGCGAGAAAGAGAGGGCATCGTGATCTCGGTGCTGCTATAATATAAGTGTACTGTCGCGCGAGTTGGAAAACGACGTAACTCTCAATGAAATTTCGAAACTAATCTTTGGATATGCGATTTTAACTAAGTTCCACATTATAACGGACGCAAGGTTTCCACGCGACATAGCATAATGTCTACTCGAAATGTAGCGGTTCGACTGGAACGAACTCTAGTTTCTGTATTAGTCAGCGGAGCTAATTAGCAAAATATCATTGGCACAACCAAATTCATGTTCGTGAATAATCGCGCGTGATATAACAATTATGCTTTGGTCATATTCAACCCCAGGTTACTCTCCCGGGCAGATATTAATAAACCGAAATAATGTACGGTATAATAAAAAAACATGAATTTACAATCGAATACATAATCGATGGTATCGTTTCCTGTTAGAAACTATTGCCTGAGGCTCATCAATAATCAAACAAAACGGAAAAAAAAAAATATGTTCTATGATAAGTAAAACTACATCGTATATACGTACAATAATAGATAAATAATGATGTCACATAAATAATGACCTAACATATTATTTTTTCCGTTTAGGAATAATTACATTATCGAGATCTATACAAACATGAAAATACGGATTTTGGAGATTACCTGTATTCTCTAAAGTATACTCACTCATATAATTGTGTACAGAATGTAGTCGATGTGTACCGACCACATTCTGTACACAATTCTGTAATACAAACACAATCTTGTCGATTAGATTTAATATAAACAAATGTAACGCACAATCATAATTGCGCAACTGCTGCATGTATTTTGCACCTGACAAGATGCAACTCACGCGCGACGTTAAGATAAATTAATACAGATACAGTTTTCCTCTTAAGTTATGAAACTCAAGTTGTCTACGTACAATTTATCACATATGGTTTACCTACATGTATGTTTGATAAACGATTTAGAGGTAATCTCACAGCTTCCACGAAAACAAATATATAGCTGGACATATTTCAACTACCACTTACACTGAGTCTAGAATGGCTAAAGGGCAAAATACCTATTAACATCCGTTCGCTTCTCATCAATCTCGAATCGTACATCGAATGGTTTCACACATTATTACTTTCGTACCGACGGACCAAAGTTTCTATAAATTGCTTCAACGGTAGGGAATACATATATATATACATCTGTACGTTTATTTGCGTATCTGTTCGAACAGGAGCAATCAACCCGCTGAACTAAACCTATTTCATCATTTCAATAGGGACCACTACTATCAGCACGTCTACCACTACACGTGATTGCTCGCTGATACGAGAAAAAAACCGCTAGTAGATTGTGAAGAGATGCGAGAAGCTGTGAATCCCAGAATCACAGCTGCCGGTGACACTTAGGAATGCTTGCTTAAAATTAATTAAGAAAATTCCATCAGAACAACGCGTGGTAAATAAAGTTGGATTTGACAATCTGTTTTTAAATAAGTTTATATAAATGCTAATTAAGTTTGCTTATTACCGCGTGTATGTGATTTCTATATCATATATAAAATTTGCGAAAAACATTAAAAACAAAATAACTCGATGATTTAACCTCATATCGATAAAATCATTAATACTTTACATTTGATGAAAAAAGTCAAGTTTTATCCAATGCTCTCAACTCACATCTAATATACTGAAAGAAAGGTAAAGAGAGATAAGACTTCAGAGGAGTAAAGATCAATAGTCCTTACAGCTAATGAGATGGAGATCCAAAGAGGAAGATCAGAATCAAATAATCGTCAGTAGTCATTGACTCTTTCCGATCTGTGATCTTCGACCAACAGTCTATTTGACAAAATCTGAATGGCTGTGTGGATCTTGCCCTCCCGTACGGTCACAGAAAAAAAAAACATGATCCTAAACGATTCTTCAACAATTCTGAAACTCGTGTCGACAGAAGGGCTTTTTACCGAGTGGATCCTCGACTACTTTCGGGAACTGCAACAGGTACGTGTTTTCGAGAGATCGCGAAACTCTGATCGCGAAAGTTCTCGAGAAAATTTGCTCATCAATTAACGGATATCAGCTAGTAGTGGCGGCTCTTTTCTTATGAATTCGTAAGATTTTGTACGGAGCGAATTTCGTTGAAACTTTCATGCGGCTGATATTATTGATGGGACTGGATGTAAATACAGATCGTCGATGACAGTTCACCTCATCCTTTTGCGCTTTTTCCTTGAATTCATTTACATGCAATTTCAATACAGGCAAAACTTGCAACTCAATATTAAGCATTTAAAAAACATGTTCTAGATGCGCACATGAATAAAAAAGTTTTAATATATTTTGATTGTTGCAAGTTACATTTACTATAAAATATTCGTTTATTAAAAAATATGAGACTTGTTACTGCGAGTCTTCTTCGGACATTGGCTGCGCGATCATGAATGCATTATATATTAACATGTAAATTCGCATATAAAAAATTTGATAATGTTATATAATAAAATAAGAAGAAGAGAGAGAGAGAAAAGTTAATGGATAGTAATTATGCGCGTCCTAATTTTCGATATTATCAAATTTTTATCGTTCCTACAATAATATCTGCGATACGCGTGAAATTTAACCAACATCAGACACAAAATATTCAAAAGATTTCTAGTTTTCCGTACACGTTTGCGGTAGATGTCATGAATCTTTATTAGACATGAATAATAAAATCGTGCATGATATGATATATAGCGTTACTTATCAAAAGTATAGAAGAAATTTATGACGAGTTATTCGATTCAATGCTTGGAAAATATGTCCGATAACCGCGGTATAAGTTTCTTAATCGAAACACAAGCGCACATGTTTAAGCGTAATCAACATCGCGTAAAATTTACTTTGCCGACATTACAAATGCTCGATGTAGCTTTTGTGTTTTGCTCGCTCAATTTCGCACAAGGTTCCGCCTACCAATTCTCTCCAAGTTTTCTTATTCGAAATGCACCGTCGAGTTTTTCATTTTCGCGCTCTTTGCATTCACGAATGTGCCTCGACGTTAAAATGTTAAAGCGAAACTCAGATTCGTCTTGACGCTTTTCATGCGGAATAAAAGAGCAGTGATAACTGATTATATAAACCGTGCGCCTAATCTTGTATCCGTTTTGAATTGTGAGTTTCCGCTAAATTAAATCGATTCTTGTAATTCTCACGCACACATTTTTACATACAACGCATACAAACAACGTATCACCTATGTTTTTTATTTTACTCTATTTCGCGCCTTACAAACGAGACACTTATCGTAATGCGGCAGAAATTTGTGAAATATCCGCGCACGCGAATTTTTTCTCTCCCCTGTGAAGTTCCTTACCCTTGATCTTTTATTCACCCAACTGAATTTTCTTTCCATTCAACCTCATCACATAACAGTAGTATATAGTAATGTCGCTTGCTTTTATACATAACATCGAATTACGTTTTACTGGTGCATGCGCATCCAAGTACATAAAAAGAACTGGATTGTATACGCGTCCGGATATAAACGTATAAATAGTTAATTGTTGGCAACTTCTCTAATTAGCATTAGTGGATCGTATTTTGTATTCACTGTGGCATATATTTGTTACGCGCTAAAAACAATTCTATAATAAACAAAAATACTGCACGATATTAACCCAAATTGAACTTTAATTAAAAGTTATAACAATTATATATATATATATATGTACATTTGCTACACAATTAGTTTGATTTTTGCTTTATATTCGTTTTTATTTTGGATAGTTCAGAAATGCAAATTGCGAAGAAGAAAAATTTCCGAGAATGAAGTTGGATTAAATTGTTATTTAAATGCTTCAATTGAAGTATTGCGCCAGAACGAAACCAGAAATAAATGATGAATTATTGAACGTAGGCGAAAAGTAATTTTACACCTACTTTAAACGATATGTTCTTCACACGGAGTTCGTTTCCACGTGAGCGGAATTGTGAGACGTAGGAAAGGGCGTGGTCCCTTCTCTCTGTATGTAGGTATCTATATTCTTCTGTTTCAGAGCACGAATCGTATCGCGTTCAAATGCATGACTATGAATAGCTTTCGGCAATCGATGCGGTATCTATTGCAAATCATTACATATAACAAATTGGCGTGTTTGACGTGCTTATTGTTAACATGTTTATTTATTTATCTATCGTTCTATTAGCAGAACCACATCTGGCAACCGACAATGAAGTTAGGTGATGATTATATATATTGTTACCAATGATCGATAGATTTAGTTACACAATTCCATGAACTCTACGCAGTGGAGGTTTTGCGATGCTATCGATTCAACCGCTTGTAACGGAAATTAGCTTCCTGCAATATCTCGAAGTTATACTATGTGCTCATGGTCTCATTATATCTGACAATGTCCGGAGTATATATTTTTTTATTTACAGTTTTTTTCGGATATTTGTTACAATATTAGTTTTTATATATGTATATAATATATAATCTCGTAGAAGAAAAAAACATTTTCAAATTAACCGAACGCGCGTATGGTCAACGTAACGTTAAAAAGCTCGATATCGCATGATAATTAATATACGCATATTTAAAATTCCATATATAAACTCGCTTGTAATTATCTATGAAATTGTCGTCTATAGTACCGACAGTGTTAATTAATTTCCCGTTTAACCCAGATTTTAATATTGAAATATCTCACATAAAATCTGTTAATGTCAATGAAAATGTACAAATAATGTACACATATATAAAATAATGGCAATAAAGGAAAATAAGAATGTAAAAATAAATCTTTGTACAAAATCATAATTTTTCTATTTTATACGAAAGCAAATCGCGTTTCAGACAATTAGTGTTTAAGTACGTGCTTTATAACAATTTTTTTCATATTTGACTTCGACATTTTTGACAAGGCTAAAAAACAGTTTACTAACTACAGTAATTCTAAAAAAAACCTGAGGGAAACCGCTTCATTAAGGATCAAAAAGATAAACAAAAAAAAATAGCATCGTCTTCATTTGCGTGATGCAGCTGCGTTTTGATGATCGCGAAACGAAACTGTCTGCAAATAGAGAACGATGCGTCGGATTTACCGCGAGGAAAAATGCTTTCTGCGGGATGGCGTATTTTAATGTCTCGAACAATAACGCCTATCCGCGCAGAGAAATAAAAAAGTATATCCAACGAAGTATCAAAGAAAGAATACGAGGATGACAAAAGAGGATCTCGAAGTTGTGCGACATCACTCTGAGTCTGTGCGAACGCGATGAAAATTATCATGCACAGCTTGCATGAGAGAGAGATATCATAAAAATAAACGATACGAAAAAAATAATGCATTCGCACGAACGCTTGAGAAAAATTGAAAAATGTATTCTTACTAAGCTATGCATATTACATACAGTAACATCTGTTTCGTAATATTTGCAAACTTTTTTTGAATAATTTAATTCATTCTGGATTCTTTGAAACGGAAAAAAAATTACAATTATATTAATTCAAATAACGATTACAGCAGGATATATTTGCAATAATAAATTAAAGTTTTTTTAAATAAAATGTTATATTATAAGCGCGACTTTAAACAACTTTGTCTACACTTTTTTTTCGGATATACGTATTGATGAAACTGCGTACTAATGCAAATGGAAAAAATAAAGGTAAAATGCAGAGAAACGCTCGAATGCATTATGAATGCATTTCCATTCTGTACCATTAATATTTGTGCTTTTACAAATGCAACCGAAATCGCGCGAGACACATCTTCACAACTTGCTTTACGTATTTACTGGTATGTGTTGCGTATCCCCGAGATAACGAGTTTCCGCGAACAAAGTGCTCCGACCACGTCGACTCACGCTAATAATTTCTGCCGTAAATAAATCCGCTGTTCTAACTTGTCATGCGGCTCACTGTCGTTTGTTTGCAAGATTGTCATTACACCAATGCAAACAAAAACTGTTTACGCACGGTATTGTGTAATGAGCCTAGCGATTTCGATTGTAAACAAGTTTGTTGTTGTCGATAATTAAATAATTTAAAAAATGTATTATTTAAAAAGAGACAAATATTATTAAAATATTTAGAATGTTTTAAAACTTTGATATATCACTAACAATAATTAAACGGAATTTAAATTAAATTAAATTTTAATATATATAAATACTTTAGTTTAATTAATCACCTTGTTAACTATTACCAAACTGGTGAATTAATTTCAATCGTTGATTTTAAAATTCTGTAAATAAAATAGAACTTGTTTATGTTCATTTATTTATATAATTTGTATTTTCTGCAGAAATCATAGACGTTTGTAAAAATTTATAAAAATATAAATGTTTGTGTATAAGTTTATATAAAAGTTTAGTTTAACAATTAATCTCTGTTTATAGTATAAAGTAAAAGATTTCTACGTGGTTCTGTAAATGAGTTGTAAATTAGATCTGTAAAAGATCGCGAATATCGACCTAGCCGCAAGTATACCTTTGGCACTTACAACTGCAATTGAATGACATATTGTAAAAGCAGGAAAGCATCGTTCTACTTACGACCATGCCGATTTACGAACGAGTGACCACGAGCTGGCCACATTTTCCAATTCCGCGGACGTCAAAGTTTAATGAAGTTTGCCGAATCCCCGGTCACGTACGATTTACAGAAGATCATGGCACCGCATCGCGGTTTCCGGTTTGTCCTTGCAGCCGGTCTGAATCTAAATATGTCGGTTTGTATACTGCGTTTTTCTATAGAAACGGGCGTGTTTATATATGACCGATGCATACAACCGCGCTGCTGCGGAGATATATTGCCCGAGGATAAAAAGCTCTTTGCCTCGCAGAAACGTTTCCGCGATTCCTTCTAGCCTGTCTCCGTTAAAACGATCGCCGTTTGACGATACCATTTGCACAGCTTTCTATCACAAACCAAGGTAAAAATTTTTCATTGTGTCTTATATATTATCGAAATGTCTTACATGACTCTTTCTATAAATTTCGTAACGCGTTTGGTATGGCGCCATATGTTAAAGATTCCACTATCTTAAATTCTTAACTTTCTCAATATATTAGAAATCTGACTGAAGTATGTAAGTATTTGAGATGTTTTTAATTCCAAAATGTTAAGATATATTCGTAAAAATTTTAGCATATTTTTTATAGCTTTTTTCTTTCAATTACCCTCGATAAATTTGGCTCTCCTTTCTAGGTTAACAAACAAGCGTTCAACTTGCAAAGAGAAATAATCCCGCTCATATCGCACTAAGTAATGATGAACAACGGCCAGCTTCAATGATAAATAATAATTATCGTTTGAATTACGTTTGCGTTAAACTCGAATATTAATTTGATTAAATCATTTCTGGAGAAACGTTGAGAAAAATTACATAAAAAATTTTCGATTAACGCGGTTTGTATTAAAAGCGAGCTGTGAATATTGTATAACTAGCGATATCATATAATAACATGGTTTAAAAATATCAATCGTATATTCATATTTTTATAATTACAAGAAAATTGTTGTTTACAAGCCATACTTCGATATTAATATTACAATTTTCCGTAATAATCGGAATTTTCCGTATAAAAGAAAACACGATGACAGAATAATAAATCACTTCAATGATAAAATATTCAAATAGTGAATGCTCTCGGATAATGGAGGCTTCACTGTACCTTTCTGTAATGCCTCAGCAACCTACATTTAGGGCAGATTCCGACGATGGGAACGTCGAGTACCTCCTCATTGAATTATACACAATCCTTTTTGTTCCTCTAACACATTGACTGCTAAAGCGTCTGGGATGTCAGACCAAAAGATAAAATTTGAATAACAGGATGTTAAAATGGAATTATATATAACGTTAAGATACCTGTGCATATCGTTAATTTTGTGTATACTTTATACACGTCTTGAATGAATTAGAAATAGTTGCTTTATATTTGATTATAAAAATTGACATTTTTGATGATCACCGAGTTTGTATTTAATAAACACAACCGATAGCAATTCGTCGTTATCGGGCGCGTACATGTCAGCTGTTTGTCTAACAAACTGATGCTTGACAATATTCGAAATATAAATAGGCCGCATTGAAATCGAACCAAAGTGTTCCGTTATTGAAACTTCCGTCGCTGACGTAAATAATAAATCGCAATTAATTGCTCCTCTGGCACAGTGCATTTTTGGATTTGCGAGAGTCTAGGGAAGTAAAAAGATCTCTTTCTATTTTTATGGTACCATGGACGCAAATCTGTCAAACAGTTCTATGAATATATTTTTCCTTTTTTTGTATTTTCCTTGTTTATTCTTACTTTTATTAAATAAGCTTTAACAATTTAATTTTCACTATTTTTAATAAATATAATTTTTGAAGCAGTTTTGTAGCATGTGAAATTTTATTCTATAAATTTTTTCACCTTGTTAATCCTGTTTTACAGATATTCGCGCGCGCTAAATGATTCTATGTACATTTTCGCGGAAAAAATAGATCACAAAAAAAAGAACTCAATGAACAGTCGGAATAAAAAAAAAAAAAAAAAAACAAGACGGTTATCAAAAATGACAAAGTTCTTAAAGTCACTATTTAATTTCAACTTGTACGAAACTACGCCGTAACTTGTGGATTTATCCACGAAACTTTTAATCGGACTTACGCCTAAGCAAAGGAAACTGGAACTCGTGCTCGTTAATTAACCACGGTCATAAGATAAGTGAAAAACAAATATTTAAACTGAGTAGATATTTCGCGCGACGATAAGAAACGTATTCACTAAGAATAATAAATAGCTACTTAAAATTCTCGCCAGCTAAAACTGCAGATGAGCGAAGAAGATGTAAATGACATCTGTTGTATGTAACCCCCGTTGCTTTAGATAAATGTCTGTGGATGATATGATACTGAAAGTTAACTCTATTTGACCTATTTTTTTAGCGTAAGAAGATTTATACTTTTTATATATAATATATTATATAAAATTGTTTTCTATCTATATTTTTAAAATATATAAAAAATCTTATACTTTTTCACATTTGTACACATATCTATTCCTGTTATATTAGCGATATAATTTAAGTTCTTATTCAACTTATATCGCCGATGGTCATATTGTATATATATAAGTGTCACTTATTGTGTACTTTATCCTATTGTTCTGTGCTTTACCTCAACTCGTGCAAGCAGCAGTATTGCGAACTCTGACCAATCGCCCGTATAGAACAGGCCGATTATAGTAAGCGTCGTATTTGGAATCGAGTTTGTTATCCCAATACGTACTTAGTGGGATCAAAGCTTTTAATCGCTTCAGTTCACCAGCTTGTTTGTTATTGCGCTGTATTAGCATCACAATGTTCCAATAATCTTAGGATTTACTTATGTTCATCTCGTTTCATTGAAATATTAACTATTATCGCTTCATTTAGCGATCTTAATTTATTAACTGTGTTTACTATCTGTGATGTAAGTTTTAATATCATTTTTGTATATTCTTGACTTTAAATATTCTTATTTTTTTCAATATTTACAATATGTAGAAACTCGTGAAATAATTTATTTAAAACTGACAATTTCCTTCAACTAGTTCTGCGATGGCATATGTGTGCCACTCTCTTTTTTTATTTACTCTCCGTGATTTTCATCAAGTTCCTTTTTCTCGTAACAAAATAAATTCGATACATCACGAGAGATCGAAAATTGCGAGGACAGAGTCGAGATAAATCGGCCCGAAAAGTTTTCGACTGAATTTCCCGGAGACATACAGTCGAAGCGAGAGAACCAATCAATGTAATCGACGACGGAACAGTTAAATTGGAATTCCAGCGCACTTTTCCATCAGTTTTCGTCAGTTCTTCGAGTTTTAAATCGCGTGGCAAATATATATCGCTTGGAATTTCGTCGCTGTCATCCAGACAATGAAAGTGCTAACAGACGTATTTCAATAATGCTTTTGTGAAACTCCGTAGGAGGTGCACCTCAAAGGAGAAACTATTCGCACAACGAACGTCGTTGCTTACGAACTTTGGAAAGTTTTGCAAAGCCATGCCATACTAATAATTACTTCAGTTTCGACAATGACAGAATGTTGTACATGTTCATTGACCACTTCGTTATCAAGACCGTTTGATGTATTGCGATCCGCACTTTATTCTACTTTCCTTCAATATTTTAAATTAAAAAAAAGAATTATTTAATTAATAACGGTTTCATGTACATATAATTCTGACAAGTCTCGTTTTATTAAAATTGAGATAAAAAAATCATGCATTTTATAATTCATAAATAGCAGAATACGTGTGACACATGTAACATGAATATTTCCATATGTGATTTATTCAATATCGGATATATGATGCGTATATATAAGTTAATCTGTGAAATATTACTATTCTTATAAAAATAAAAAATTTCTTTGTAAAAGTAAAAAGTAGAACAGTAGTATGAGAAGATGATTGTTCCCACAGATTCGTGATATTTCATATGACGACGATTGTAAAAAAAACGATTTGTTGTGTCGAAATGTTCTCTTTTCGAAATAACACCAAAACGAAAAGAGACAGGGAAAAACAAAAAGAGAGAAAGAGAGAGAGAGAGAGAGAAATGTTTCTAGCAATATACGCGCAAATTTTCATCGCGTAATATCGCGCGAAAAGATAGAAACGCAGACGGAAATGATCTCTTTCATGGCGCGCTAATGACTTCAGCATTCTCATCTTTTAGCGTCGCGAAAATAATAATGTGTGTGCGCGCAAAGGATGCCGACACTTCGCAGACAGTATACGAATGTTATGAAACAGTTGACTATGTTCATATTTTAACCGTGTATACGATAAGTACATTCGCGTGCACGTAAAAATATATGTGATATGAAATATCATTGATATATATATATATATGTATATATATTTCAAGGTGAGAGATAAAAAAATAAATTTTTTCTAATAGCCAATACAAAATATAGTGTACGACGTAGTGTAACAGAAATCAAAATAAATTTCCAGAATAACTATCGTATCTTGCAAACACAAAATAGACAGGTAAAAGAAATATGTCCCACTTCCGTATGAACGTAAGCACATTGATTAAAAAGTTTTTGCGAATAAATGTTATCACTGAAACTTCGAGCTAAAACCGTTGTAGATTCTAGTAAACCTGGAACCTGACGTGGAAAATCTAAGATTAACAGAATCAGGAATTATTAATCGTCAATTACGAGAATCCACGGAAGAAGCGATTACAGCATGTTCTTGTTTCTCACGGACAGAACGTGGTAAAGCACAAGACGCATGATAGAGTTTTGATGAAGTTTGATATATTTTGTAAGAAGAAACACGATAACAAAGTTTGACAATTTAGATGGATAGATCAACCGCAGGAACGTCAAAGTTCTTTAGAAAGGAGCGTTCTGATTTTTCAAGCAACGGCAAACGCCTGTGTTCTTCGCGGTGACAGCGACTTAATTAAAGTAATTACTAGCGGAATGAACCTGCATCATCCCTATCACCTTAAGATGGAATTGCGCGACAACCTTTTCCGAAGACTAGGAAATTCAAGTCTATCCAAAGGAAGCGTTTCTGAGCTACAGACGACAGAGGTGTTACGAAAGTGGAACTGACTTAATCATGTCAGGAAGTCGAGCTGAGACGAAGGAAAACATCTATTTCATGATTTACACACACTAAGAAAGAGGACGAATCTATTTTAAACGATCCAGAATCGTATTTTCAACAAATTTTCATGTAGTTTATGCTCTTTTTACCGGTTAACTTTGTTTACTTCTTATGACGTGCAGTTTGAATACATCAATTAGTACTTAATTGCGTTTGCACAGTAAATATCAAAATATTCGGAAATGCATTATAAGAGACGTGCAAGTTTGTAACAACATTTAAATGCAAACGGAAATGGAATAATTGAAATAAGTAATCGACTCAAATATATTTTTATCGAATTAATTTAATTATTTTCCATTTAATTTTATTTTCTTTTTAAATTACAATTTAATTGCAAACCCTACGTTTAACAATATTAATACTTATTTTTTAAAACAGAAGTGTAATAAGTAAAAGTTTAATATCAAAAATTAAAGTTTTATTTCACCTCGTTTAAAATCGTGTACGTTTACAGCATTGCACAATATAAAAATAATAACATTGTGATATATTTTTAAAATCTATCGTCGCATTACGTTTATTTTTATATTTTCGTACTTTTGTAAATAAATCTGCGGTTAATCCAAATGTGTTTTAAATTTGTTGTAAATACCGATATATCAAAGTATTATATTCGATATGTAAACTTGCTCTTCTCCCTCTTCAAACAAACAAAAAAATATTTTACAAGCGGAGAACTGATTGTAAACTGCTGACAAGTTTAGTCTACGCAAGTTGATCCCTTCAATTCCAACTTTCAATGTTCCTGAAAGAACAAAACTCGAGTTGCTTGGAGTTAGACAGAGAAAATGTAGCATCAGCCAACATTTTCCTAAGAATCGATGTTTATGAAGAGACATGATAAGATAGTTCGAATAATGATCCAATAATTATCGAATAATGTACCAATATCAGAAAGCTTATCATATATTTTTCTATTATATTAAATGTTATTCTAATATTATATATTAATATTGAATATATATCTTCACAAATTTATTTGTGTAAATTAATATATAATTCATTTTTATTTTATATTATTATAGATAGTGCATTTTTTACATGTGTAATAAAATGCGAAACATAAAAGATGCATTATCACATTTCCTTTTATGTCTTTTACAACGCCCCGAGAAAAATATTGTTTGCAAGCGATTCTTTCTTTTTTAGCGCCATACGCGACTAGGGAACATTAATTAATGTCAACACGGTGATGCTCATGTGCATTTTCAACGTGTCGAAGGATGAGCCCACGTACAAGCGAGGCACGCCGGTGCATGCCATCTGTAATTCCCATTAATCTCGATTAGCCGCTAGATCAAGCATGCATTTCCTTGTTGTGTGCGAGAAAGAAAGAACAAAAGAGAAGGAAGATGAGATTGAAAGTGGTGGAGGATATGCCGAACAAACGGATATTCGACTCGCCGTAGGGAACCCGTGGAAATCCAATTGCGGTCAACGAGATCGGCCGGAAATATATCGAATGTAGAATCGAAATATCAAACACCAAGATTCTCTTTTCTCTTTCAAATATTGCTCGTTTTTCTTTTTGTGCTACCGTGTTCTGAACAATTGTAGACGTAAAACTCTCTCTCTTTCAACTTCATATACTTTTTGTGCGTTGAATTATGATTTGACAATCTTTTCGCGAGAACGAGCGTAGAGAGAGAAAAATCATTTACATTGTCCAGTGATCTCATTTTACGTTAACGCAGAATTAAACTGTTGAATATTGCGTTTTTATCTCTATACAATATTTGTGTTATTTATTATGGAATACAGCACAATATTACACATTATTGCGCGTATTTTAAAAACAAAGTATAAAAATGTGAAGTTTTTAAAAACAATATAAGTTTTATCCGATATTGTTGGATATATCACTTAATTTTACATTCACAAAGAAGTATTATTATTTCGCGTTTGTACAACATCTCAAGATACAGTCGGTTGCTTTATTACAATCAATCTTTACGGGAGGGAAAAACTTTCGTGATCCAATACATTAAAAGGTCCGAAGAACTCGTGCAGTTCAAAAGGATTTCATTCTCTGCTCCACTTCGCACTTTCAATTTCAACTCACGTTCCGTAGCGAGAATTCCTTTCTTGCCCTTAAAAGACACTTCCGTGCCATTTCCCCATTAATAATCCATTTTGCCGTTGTCTGCCGCGTCTATCTTCATTCATTTTCTTTATTAACCTCAATGCATGAAGATACGTATTTCAAGATTCCTCGGATTCAAATTTACTCGATTCCGCTCTGTGTTATTCCCGTTTGTGTCGCCTAGTAATTTCGTGTCAATTAACACGATGAGTAGTCAACCTTGCTACTAGCTTCATTCTGTTTGTCGAGAGCTAGGATGTGCAAATCTAGAAGACTTAATCACCGCCGCGAGCAAGTTCTAGTAAACTTTGTGGTACGATTATGCATGTCGTGATACAAATATGAAACGCAAGTGTGATTTCATGCTTTCCAAATATATATAACGAAACTGTATTCTGATATGTACTAGTAAAAGTATTTGTGTAGATACAAATAACTGTGTAGAAGAAGAAAATTTCGTTAGCTTGTTTTATGTTGTTCTACGATCAACTCTTTTAGCTACTTTTTTGAAACTCAAATTATCTTCGTACCATCTTTGTACCATCTTCAGAGAAAGTTTGCGATGCGTTCAATAAACAGACTGATACACAAAATAGGCGTTTTATTTATTTCGTAAAATGCTTCAGCGAGCAAGAAGTCACGTTTTTCTTTGTGCATTTAAGAGTTTGTCAAGACTTCTCTCTGATATACATATAGTTTTTCGATGTACACTTTATGCGAACATATTTCTCTTGTTTGCGACTTGTATGGTAGAAAACCTTTGAAGTAACGATGCCTGCAACAATGTTATCTCGGGAATGCTGCAATTCACTCGGCATCTGAGGATCATTAAACTTTACTTTGTAAGATTGTAATTATTTTCCGTCGCGCGACAACGTTTCAACAGGAATTCGTGGCAGTCGATGCGACTGTAAAGTTGCGCGACAATCTGTTCCGCACGAATTACTTTACACTCTACTCGCGATAGTTTCTTTAAAGGTTCCCGATTGTTCGGTGAGCACAATGGCCGTCTGACAAAGCGGCTTTGTGAACGGCATGGTCGGCTCGATATGACTATAAACGGTTATTTCCGCGCGAATTCCTACATGTTCACTTGATACCTTAATAAGCAAACGAGGAAATACGAAAGTCTTCTATAAATATTGAAATAATTTTTGCGTAAATTTAACTTTGAAGGATTTTTAAGGATCGCATAAAAGTGGACGTTTTTGGTTTTAAAATAACTTTCGGCAAATTCTGTTTCTCTTTCTCTTTTCTCTCTCTCTCTCTCTTGTTCTGAGAAGAATAATCAAATTTAATTACACCCTCATCATGAACTATTCAAGACGGTTTTGCGAATTTTTACGTTAGCTAATATTACTGCCCTCGGTCTCGGAAATTTTTTTTTTTTTTTCTTCATTTCTTTGCACACGCCTTTGCATTTTACAAAGGATCCATTTTTATCAAAAATTTTGCAAGGCTTTTCTTTGATCTCCGACTTATCGATACAATCCCGACGGTGAAAGATAAAGTCGTGATATTAGTTATGGAAGAAAGTCGGAGAAAGATCTCTATTTAGATCTTTAATTAAGTGATCATTTTTTTTTTATATTTATGCATCCAAATTAACGCGTTAACTGCGGTGTCACAATGTTCTGTTTATTATCACTTTTTACAATATAATTAAACTTTGCTTTTTGTGTGTAAGTTACTGTTCAGATTTAACTATTTAATTAGAAATATATTATCACTGCGGTAATAAAATACTGAAATCAAAACTCGCAAACAATACGAACGTTTGTGAAAAGCAACTTTTTATCCAAAAGTTTTGAGCACTTCCGACTTTGTTACATATTTTCTCCCTCTCGCTATTGTTCGCCACGCCATGCTTTCGACTTTTATAAAGTTTCAAATACTTCGGTCACTTTTTTCTGGGAAATATTGTTAATAAAAGAAGAATCAAATTTGTGCCGGGATGTTTGATATTCTTTATTTCAATCTACTTCGAGATCCCAACCTTTGAATAAGGTTACTCTATCGATTCAGTAAGTATTGTTTTAAAACTTTTCAATTAAAACTAGAAAGAGAGGGCAAAAGACAATTAATTTTATCGGCTAGTATAAAAATGTGTATGTGTTAATAAATATTTTGAGTTATTGTGATGTTTTATTAATTTTCTTGTAGAAAGTAAGAAAAACATTCAAAGTGACGATACTATTTCTGTTTATACTGACATTGCACTTCTGACATGCACATTTTTGCAATATATATATACGAATGACAGAGATTGAAATGTTGAGTGAATGCAATCAGTATTTCGATTGCTACTACATGAAAGCGGTCGATGATTGGTAAACTACCTTTAAATCACACATTCATGCGCACTGTCGCGCACAACACACGGGCAATCGTTGTGCCGGCGACAGCAAATTCAACGTTACACGAAGCGAGTAATTTGATATTGTACCGCTGGATAACTATGCCACACGTATTTTATCCGGCGGCGACGGCTGGAAATTTCCATACAAATTAGCTAACCCGCGTATCATAATCCGCGAATAGTAAACAGCTGCATTTGTAGCAAATCAGATGAGTGCTGTGCCTTAACTGTTTTGTGTATTCAGTGAATTTATATTTATAACTTTGCCTCAACAAACTTCCTCTCTTCTTCCCCCCCTCTCTCTCTCTTCCTAAATTAAAATTTAATTTTAATAAGTATATATTGCGCTCATGTTCTTAATGATTCTTCAGGAAAAAACGGTGAGAAAATTTATATTTCTGTTACAGAAAGAGAAATAACAGTTCAATTATGTCATGTCCGAAATCTATGAAATATCAACTTGCACAGAGATCAACTATTTACAAAAGTACAATGCGTTCGTGATAAGTTTCGTGCAAAACTTTTGCTTTTTCCCACGCATTATGTATCACTCTTTTTACAATCCGCCTGCATGACCTATTTCACAACTTAATTTAATTTAGTTTACCTCTGATGTGATGCACGCATCACAGCGTAGCGTTAACGAATTAATTTACTGCGACTAAGATAAGCTGCGAATGCGTCACGCAAGCGTAATCTCTGCCACTAAACATAGAGATCTATCCGCATACGTGCAGAAACTACTTGCGCGTTTACATTCTACTTCGGACACGTGATTATTATAACTAAGAACTGCATGTGCTAGAGTCACGAAACTACGTAACGTTCGTGCACTGTGAAATTAATTTGTTTGCTCATATGTGAGTTAATGATGCGTATATACGGTAATATCTATTCAAAATAGATGTATATGCTCCTAGGCATTGCGCGCCGTCTCGCAATTATATCTGGCAAATGTACTTTACTATCAAACAGCTAAACAAATTCATTTTACCAGCTTAAATAGATTATGATAATATACTTTTGTTATTATAGTTGTAGCACGCATAAGCGAGCAATTATTGTCCTCATTATTGACACGTTTCATGCAATAAATTTCGATTATTAGAAACACATTATATGTATAATTGTCCGTAATAATCACAATTATAGTGATCATACGTATTAAATTGTTAGTACAGTATGAGATAAATAATAATTATCTCTTCTTCTAAATAAATTAACAAGACTACTTTACCGGTGACAAGAATATTATCAAATAAAGTAAACTGTAACAAAGTTTTTAATTTAATAACATAATTATCAGTCAGTACTACGTCAAAAAAATTATATGTATGAAAACGTTAAATTAACGTTAATTTAACGTTAAAAATGTACCATAATTTAGACATTAGTTCAGATGACATTATTCGTAACACAGAAACGTACCTATAATGTATATCGGAGCAGACATATCAAGCGTTATAAATTTAACTGGCTGGCGTTTATTGTCGGTGAAAATTTATTGAGAAATATTTCGTAAGGCCAAAAATAAATCAGTAGACGTAGATACTTTCTGGATTTACGGCGTAAAATATTTTGCCACAAGCGATTATTATAGAAATAATTTTGCGCAATAACTTTAGCTTCCGTCCAACTTTTTGTGCATATACTCGTAATTAAAGTTTAGTTATTGCAGAGCAAATACAGTATTGATCTTCAATTCTCAATTTTACGAGAAGATTTCCTACAACGTTATGTACCTATGCGCTTTCGGTCCATACACGTTTAAGCCATGTAACTACACGTGTATGTGCTGATGCAACATACGGAAGGATTAGCTACAAAAGAGAACGCAAATTAATGGTGAATGCTAGGTAATCGGTCGTAGTTGTTGAACGTGCTCTGGTTCAAACAACTCAATTAACTTTGCAACGTGATAAAAAGGTGCAATGCTTTACGATCAACGAGACACACTGTCCGCTAGATAAAGTAAATTTACTTTACGCTTTAATTTATTTTAATTCGCTTAACTGCAATCGACGCGTTGCGCTGTGACAAACGGTGCGAGATTTTTCGCTGTTTAAATCACATTTGTTATTAAACAGAAAGAGATAACATTTTGTTTTATATATATATATATATATATATATATATATACGCTTTAATTAATGAACTGTACGCTTTAATTAATTAATTTTAAATATCACAAAAAAATCAAATATATTTATACACCAAAATTAAACTTTTCTTGTTATAACTGAAAACCCGATTTTTTCCCTGTATAAAACCCGATTTTTTTCTATATAAAACATCATGTCAACTAAAAGTGAGTCAGAAAGACATTAGCTTCCTGCAGTGATATCCAGCTGAGAGCATCGTTCGCTTTCGTGTGCAAAAGTTCTTCAAACAAAAGGCAACCCTGTTGCGGCCCATTTTATGTTATCGATCCGCAAGTTTCCAAGCGTCAAGTTACAACATTTCACCATCCAACAATGTTGTCCGCACATTCGTAAACGTTTATCGTCAAGCAATTCTCTGTGGTGCGGAACTTCGCGACATGCGTATGTATGTATTCGTAAGCGCGCATTGTTGTAAAAGTAAAGTAACGCGAAACGTAGCAATTAGCACGAATGTGAATCAGTTTGATTGCAGTAATTAAGCAGTATATCGTATGCCGCAAGTATTGACCTACTCAAAAAGTTAAACACGAAACATTACCAATGTCAGAAACATGTGTGTACGAATCTCAAGTCTACCAGCAACTCAATCGCTAATTTCCACGCACTGTAAACCCGAAGTACGTACGTACGTCGCGACCACGTCGTTTATTAAGTGTTGAATTTCTGCGATATGGTAATAGAAATCGTTGTTATACGCACGGATTTTATTTTTCATTTAATTATCGTACCCGATTTACGCGGATAAAAAATTATTGCAGATTTGTGCTTTATGAAAATGTATAAACGAGAAAAAAAGATACAAAATATAATAAATAATGCAGTCTTTGTTATTTGCTTTTAAATAATATTGTGCTATATAAGTAATTATACAAGAATTTTAATTACAAGATTAATTTTTTCTGTTCTTTATATCGACAAAGCTCTAATAGCTGAATTTTGAACACCTACTGCACAACTTTCAGGCGCAGCACAACGGCGTATGCAGCATCGTATCAAAGAGTACCGTCTAATTAATATGCATTCGATTTACCGACGGTTCTCGTTTTTTTCGCATAAACATTTCATCACACAGCTGCCTTTGAAAGGCCTTTTTTTTCAAACTTTGCTTCAAACATCCCTCCATTTTCCTTGATTTTATTTTTTCCAAACAAAACACGAGCTGTTAACTTAGCGTATTATAGTTTCAAGTATAGGTTTAAACGCTTATTACCTTTGAAAATCATCACGGAAATCTTCCATTATTCATATCGCGCGATCACGATTAGTCCACGGTACGGTATTGACAACTTTGATCGGTAACACATTTTCCCCTCGTATTTCTCGGTTATTCAGATGAATATCACGTACTTATTGAATATCGAAGTTGCAAGATCGTTTTTTTTTTTTAAACGAGTTTCTTATATTTGAAAATATCACAAGAAGCAAACATTGACAGGTAATAAAAAGATAGAACTAAGTTTACTCTAAACTTTTAAAGTATCGTAGGGTTAAGTTGCGGCCGTAATATTTTCCAGATACAATCTCGTCGTACGAGGCATAAAGTGGGCGAACGGGGGAAAATAAAGTATAACGATGCATCGACGAGACGCCGTCGTATTTAATATCTCATTTGCCTTTGACACAGATCGATAAAGTCCGCGATTTTGTCGAGGATGACGCGAATGTTACGGCAATATTGCGAGATTACGCGATTAATGTCTTCGTGATTCTAAAATCATGTGTAATATGAATATTGAAATGTGTGATTTCTTTCCTTTTGTTGTGTCTATTTGCATCTCGGAAGCAGAAACCAATAAGTCTTTTTTTATTGGAAATAACACAACTTGTCCGTGTTTTGTTATTTTTATTGTCTCGATTTTTACTGTTTTTTATTTCAAACCAGTACAATAAAGGCATACATTTCCGTGTCAATAGTGTGACAATATATTTCGATAAAAAAAGCACAAATATTATTTATTTATGTCTTAATTTCGAAATAACATTCGTAGATTTTTTATTGCGTTTTTACTTATTTTATCACGATGACGTAACTATGTTTTGAATAAACGTTCTTAAGTTAATGTAAAAGTTTTATGAGGATTATAACGGGTTTAAGCTTTCTTCTGGCAATCTTTATTGCATCAAGTGCTCAGAAAAATAAAGTAAAAAAGACAAAATGGTGATAATATTTATATAGTTGAGTAGCATAATATCGTCGGTTTTTTGTTAGTTATTTAAAACATGAATCAATTGTTGTCATCATTGTTGTCACCAACTTGTATTTAATTTCGATGAAATAACTTGATTAAAAATTTTTGTACAAAAAATCACTCCATGAGATTCGCTTGAAAAGACTAATTTGCAGAAATATCTCTTACCTTAAAGAAAACAAGTTCTACGATGCTATTTTAGATAAACATTTTTACGCAAAACTATTTTTCTGTTCTTTTTCTTAAAAAGACAAATAAAAAGCCGTTGGAGAAAAGAGAGAGACATAAGGTGGTATCTCTCTTATTTCCTTGAGATAGTGGAAAATTCGAATGAAATCAATATATAATCTCCAAGTGCAATTCGCTAGAACGATTTCACACACATGGTGCGCCCCGGCATTACATTCTGTCCTTGAGGTTTCCATTTCAAGCTTTCACATCGAGCGAATTACGTTGGACAAACCCGAAACGAAAACGTCACGATCGGTAAGGAGATACAATTTCACAATAGCAAGTACAATAAGAAAGTTTAGTCACGCAACATCGTTTCGACTTCCTTTGTGACATCGGAGATTGCTGGAGTATATGCATACGAGTGATAGTGATGTATTACTTCAATGAGAGTAAATAGTGGTAACTCTTCGATTGAATTTCGTAAATTCTGTCAGTACTGAAAATCCACATACAATACATGTTATATAAATCATAAATTTTCAGTACTGACAGTAAACGGAACGCAGTCTTTATGCACGTCAATGTTCAAAAATTTGCAATAAACCTGCGCGTTTGAAATATTATACAAATAAGAAAAATTAACCCAGTAACCAGCTAATGCCGGTTCGAAATTGTATGACAGTTAATTGATTACAACAAATTTAACACGTATGTTTCGATCTTAGTTTTTAGTCAAAAAAAACAACTCTTGAAATATTATTTTAACATAGTCAAATAAATAAATTATAGTTTGGTTATTAAAATCTTGTTATATTTTGATTGAGAAACTTTTTTATCTATTAACAACTTAAAAGACAAACAAAAAAAATGCGTTTCGAGAATTGAATTATACACATGTATTTTACTTTGTCTTACGTTTTTACCTCGTAGTAAGAAGCATCATAAAAGCTTTGGATGCATAATCGTAAAACGTATAGAGCTTTCAGACGAAACGAGTACTAAAATTTGACGCAAGTTTGATCGTACAAGACCTCTCTCTACAGGTTTTATTCTTGCACGTATATATGTACGTACATTTACTTTTACACGTACCTACTACATGAATAAATTTCTGTGTAAATGGTTATAACATATATATATACATATATGCATACGTTTTACGAGCGTGACAATACTTCGTAACAGAATCAAAATATATTAGATAGTTTCAGAAATTTTTGTATCAAGATAAGAGTTTAAATAAGAAGTATTATCTCTCAAATAATGTCGAAATATTGTATAAAAAGCAAATGATCATGCAAGCAAATCAAAAAGATGTTACTTGTCAAACATATCGAACGGCTGTAACGCGATCAGCAATGTCCACCTGTCCGACGTCCGTACATGGCACTTGCGATAACAATTACACAGTACTATTAATATTATATATGACAATTCGAGCTGTTTATCGTATGTCCGATTTATTTTTTACTAAATAAACACCAACACTTTGACTAACACTTTGACTAAGTAACAAAAACACCAAAATCACGGAGCGAATTGTCGGCGCGAATTGGCACGTGTCATGAAGCGCGACCGCGCGACTGCAATAATTAACATGGCGGACGCGCATGCGCACAATGTTCGATCGCACGTTTCATTGTGTAAACTATATTCAACACTCACTACTATCAACATCAAAATCTCTTGTATTCCGTAAACTACATTTGTTTTCTATAAATTTATATTTTCAAAGGTTCTATTTATTAATTTTGTTTTTCTCTCTTTGATATATTTAAAATTAATATATTCCAAATTTCATAAATAATAAATATTTAATGTAAAATGTTTCTTTCACAAATTAATTATAGATAAAGTAATATATTTTTCTAACGATGGTTTAATGATATTATAATATACATTTAAAGATATATATGGCAATTGTAAATTATAATACGCTTTTAATACGTAACATAATAGAATAAATCTAATCGAATGTTAATTGTCATGAAATAACAATCCCATATATTAGGTCAAGCTCGTAAGCGTACGAAATTCCTAGCAAATGATAAATTCTTCGGGTGCACTAGGGTTACGGTGCAACTATTCGGGCGACATTACACAGACGGAATGTAAGACGTAATAGAACCGACAATAGTTACCATACCAAAGAGAAATTAGGCAAATTCCAAATACTTTTTTTCCAAATACCATTATGTAAGTTGTAAATATAGATATTTAAAATCTTTCTTTTGAATGTGCTTTACGAACGGATAGGATGTACAAATTGAAAAAGACTTAAAGAAGTACACGTGGATAAAAAGACATAGCGCGTTTGTTTTATTTTGTTTTCGTTAAAAACATTATCTGTGTGATTGAAGTTATACAATTATACACGCATAAATGTACATATAAATACACATTGATATTTGAAATTGCAGAATACTACACTATTTCGTACAATAATTAATAATATCAAGTGCGTAATATCGATTATTTCGTAGATTACCATAATCTCTTCCAATAAGTAGAAAATATTGTAACTATTTAATTTTATTTAGTGCAATCAATTTGTGGACGTGATAGTGAAAAATCTTATGTGTAAAATACAGCATGTGAAAAAGTACATTTATTACGTATACTCTAAAAAGGTACAGTCTCTTTCTAAAATTTATCTATTATATGCATTTTTATCAAATAAACTTGAGCACTCTGCAAATGCTTGTGCATCATTGGGCAGAAACTTCGTTTTGTTTAAAAATGTTTTTTATCGAGATAAAAAAGATGTGTATTTATCTTAAATGTTTAACTAACGTGAAAATTTGATATTATAGTAAATGGTACATGTATAATTATGTTCTATACAATTTTATGGAGTTTGTAGCTTGTTTTAAACATATAATACAATATTACATCATATTATAATGTTATATTATAATATATATTTTTAGTTTCTGGCGACTAAAATAAATAATTCTGTTATATACTGTAACTTGTGTCCTACATATTAAACATACTACTTGTCTTATAAAAAAAATATTAGAAAATGCTTATTTCTGATTTGTTGAACGCACAATGTTAAAAAACAGATTAAAATTATTACAAGAGTAAAATACAATCGAAGATAAAAAGGAATGTTGTTGTCCGCGCAATATACGTGCAAAAAAGTGCACGTAAGCTGTCACTGTATTTTTACTTCGTTTTTATACTGTCATAGTTTTATATCACTGTCATTCGTATTCCTTATCAGGAATATATAAACTATTATCTTTTTTTATCTATCTGTGTTGTCAGAGTGTTAGTGTTGCTTAAACCATGAATTAAAATTAAATTTGTCTATTTATCAATTTATCTTTTCTGTTTTTTGTGTCGATTTAAGAATATTCGATTATAATCAGCGTGTTGAGCCTGGCACTAGGATTTTGAATTCCTAGTAATGGATTGCACAACACGCTGTCCCCAAAATGCTTCCAAATTGAATGGTGTAAAATCTGTAAAATAAAACACAATGTATCTTTATAAAAAAATTATCACTTTCTAAAACAGACTCTGTGAAATAAAACATTTAAGACGTCTTGTTTCAGAAAAAGAAGCTGAACAAAAACGATCCAAAGGTTCAGAATTAAGATTACTACTAAGAAAAAAGAAACAAATCACTTACTTTTTAAATGTGGATTTGGCTCATGTTCTTGATAATATGTAACTGTCGCTCCACTTTTATGATTCGAGGAATTATTGTGTGATTGACTATGAGACATATCTAGTTCTCTAGATACAGAATTCCAGGCTAAAAAGTGAAATAGGATATATCTTCTAGAAACACATAACCTTTTAATTATTTGAATAAAATTATGAATATATTTGATACTCACAGTCTAAAATATACTTGATCAACTCACAATGTTGCGTTACTGCTTCTGGTTGATGTTTTGAGGGTATTGAGGAAGGTTTCTTTCCATTCATCGTTGTCATAGTTGTTTGTGATCTACTGCTGTAACAGTTATGATAAGGACATTGTTTTGTTACTAAAGTAGAATTCTCTTATCTAGAGTATTTAAGAGAAAATGTAACTCTATCTTGCTCTAACCTTAATCTTATCTCTAATCCTAATCCTGTTTTAGACTAATCTAAATCAAACTTACAAACTATGAAAGAATCTTATTTTTCTAAGGTGGTCAAGTATGAAAAAAAATGTTCAATTAGAAAATGAAAATTTTGTGATTAAAAGAACATCTAACAAGAAAAGAATAAAATGAGAATATTTGTAATATGTGGCTACATAATTAATTTTCAATTGTTGTCAAGTTACTAATTTTATAAGTATGTGTATACACACACATAGACAGACATAAAAGTCCATTTCTCAAAACCGCGCTTCGGACAATTTACTAGCTAATAATAAGTAGAGTAACAATCAAAACTCGCAGTTAACGATAGCACATATATAATTCGATAATTGTCTCTCGTAACAGTATCGCAATTTCCAATACAAGCACAAAATAAAACTCGTAAAAACGCACGCGATGCAACGACTGGACTCTTTGTGATAAGTAAACCTCGTTTCGATAAACCATGTATTTTTATACATAAATAGAGTCGTTCATAAGGCAACTCATATTAGACATTACGTCGAACATGCAACCCGTTAATAATTAGCCATGACACGATTTCTACATGCAATACTTTTAGATACATATACAGCACGTGCTAAGAGAATTGATATTTACACAGACATTATCTTGCGAGCGCGTCTCGGGAAACAGAACGGACATATATATTTCAATTCATTCTCGACAAAGAAATTCTTTGGGAGGGATTTTCTTCAAATTCCAATGATTCTCGAACGTGAATGCAAAATGACGATCGGGGGTGAGTAAACGTTAACGCGGGGAAAATGGCGGCAGGAAAGCGCGGGCGCTTTTCCGGTCTCGTTTTTCGCGTTCAACAGCTATCTATCCAACGCGAGAACTCTCACGTACGCTCTCATGCATGTTGTTTGATCCAGATCTAGGAAAACACGCGTTAATAATGACGATAACGGAGATAACGACGATGACTAACGCGCACGATCACGCGAAGGCGCGTGAATGGCACGCGTAAAGAATGTCGCCTGAGAGATTTCAATAAATACCTCATTTTCTCGCCTAGCTCCGTTGTGATCTCACGACGACGTTGCGATTCCATCTGTCTACGTGACGGATGACGATGACTGCTGGAATACGCAGCTGCCTCAACGGAGCTGCGGGATACGAGTGGCGGTTGGGAATCCAGTTCCGCTGACTATGAGACAACGTGGTTTAGCGTGACACAAGAGTGTTCTTGCTTGCTTACCCTCAAAACGAGAAATGTCAACAATCGGAGGATACAAACTCGAAACTAGGAGTGTAAAGAAAGAGAACGGTTATGGACGCATTTTACGTATTTCTATCCGCGAGCGCTGTGATAGCGGCGTTTTGTGAACTAATTCGATGAGTAACATGCTACCTTACCAATTGACTTGGTTTTGTTCTATGCTACTTGAGCTCAGCTGCGCGTGCGCATCTATTCGATATTTCGATTATCGAAGTATCGCGCGGTTCGATACGCTCGAATCAGCGGGCAGCAGTTATGGCGGACGCGGAGTCGGAGCTACGTTCGACTTGCTCGCGTACTTCTCGCGATTATTATCGTCTCGCGCGCGAATATCAGTCGTACGCGTGTGTCGGAAAGTGTCGGGCGTTTGTGGCGATATGCGTAATTGATATCGCGTACTCGATAATGATCGTAATCGGCACGTATAGTTTTTCGCGGCCGTGCGCGCTTTTACGAAACGCGCGCGACGAACAAAATGGTCGATGCGCGACGAACTTCTTTCGAATTAGTTCTTTTCGCAATTATTATTGTCTCGCGCCTACATACGGGAGTGTTGTAAAGAGTATCGGATATTCCTACTGATATGTAATTAGCATCGTGCACTCGCTGTCAACGGTAATCGGCGAGCTTTACAGTGCAATTTTATCGCAGTCGTTCGCGCGTGCAAATAACCAAATTTCGTGTGTTACTGCAGCGATCATGACTAAAAAAGTGAAACTTTTGAGTGAGTTACGGAATTCTTGACTGCCTAACAATATTATTATATATAAAGTATAATCATGTAAGTACCTTTCCTTAGATCATCATTTTGCTGCTTTACTATCAAAAATTACTATATAATGTTTCGCGCTTCTACAGGTGTGTGAACAGCAAGCTGCCGGATGTTAAATCAATTTTGAGAAATAGCTGGCCGATCTGTGAAAATAAGAGAAACGAGAACAGGAATAAAGAAAAGTAACAAAGATCTACAACATACAGGTGTGATTGTCGAGAAAACGAGATGTTAGCAAGCAGCATTTATGGAGTGTAATCAGGTATCATCATCTTTTACATCATCAGATGCTACTATTTGCTTAGAGCTTTAATAGTGGTGAAATCAGTACGAACTGCGCGTGTCGAGTTTTAGTTTTCTCAATTGTAAAACATCAAGCACATAAATTTCATTATCTTTCGCAGTTTAGATTCAAAATTGAAGAAAAAGTGTAAGTGTTTAAATTGCTTTTCACACAGTTTGTAATTGTATGATTAGAGTAGAGTATCGTTTGAGTAGATTCGTATACTGATTTGAGGCTATTTGACAGTGAAATCAATGTAGCATGGATTCAAACCATTTCTATACTAGGCCAATCTTGCCAACTTATGATTTCTGTATGACATAGTTCACTGCATTACTCTCCACCAAACCTTTTCCATTTAGTTTATTAAGCAAAGTAAATATTTCTAAGAATTAAGTGTTCCTAATAGATAAATCCACTATTACTAATAAATATTGAATAGAGTATATAGTTGCATTATTTTATTTTTAATACTTATATCTCTATAATAGATAAGTATCGGAAACAACGTATAGATAGCGACAGTAGTATCACATTGCTGTTGTCTCGTTGACAACTTTCATCCTTCAGAAAAACATATGTCAAATACTGGCTTATTTTATATGTAAATTTCGTAATTAATTTATCAAAAAATTTATATAATCCTAATTTACATCTGTTTTCACACATCTTTAAATGTTTCTTAACATACATATTTAAGAACTGCACAGTGTGTGGTATTAGAAACATAGAATATTATAATATGAAGATAAAAATACACATTGACGGAAAAATGATTAAGAGATCAACGCGTATAGCGAGCAATGATTTCTTCCTGCCTTCTCTTCTTTCTGCCAAAAGAGAAAATCGACACTCCGACGTGCGCGTATGTTACGCGGCTCGTTCTTACATAAGAACGTGCGGGCGTTCATGGTTATCTGATTGTTCTCGGTAAAGCTGACCAGAGAAGTTTCTCGAGAGATATGCGACTCTCATCATTATGATGAAGTTTTGTTGAGCGAGAAGATAAGTGTAACAAAAGAACGCTCGCTACTAGAGTTTAAACTCAATTTTCTTGCTTTTTCCATTCATAATACAGTCAGTTTCTTTCTTTGTTCTATTTATGTTAAATAAATCAGAAACGAAATCACCAATTAATCTAACACAACGGTAGTGTGTTATGACCACTCCCTATCGTATCAGAACCGATTTTCACCGGTGTCGGAGCACTCTTTAACCGATCGTAAATCAAACCGAAAGCCATCGAAAGCCCGCTTTCTTCTTCGAGCGTTGACTCGCACGTTCGCGGACAACGCGCGCTTGATCAAAGCGAACGGAGAGATCAGTAACATCATTATTATCGGAACGTTGCGCACAATATCGCGTAATCGGGCGCGATTTCCTGCAAGCTTAATTGACACCGCACAGAACGGAGAACACATAAGGAATGAAAGTGTACGCGTGTTACGTAAAACAAGAAGCATGAATGTGTTACCTGACAATACCGGATAAATAAAAACTAAAACTATCGAACACTATCAAAGTATTAGACAAAATAGTTATCAACATAAGTATTTTTTAATTTCTCATAGTGGTGAAAAATCACATCGTTACGCAGCTAGTTTCGCGCTATCAATTTTAGAACGGTTTCACATCAGCATTCAGTTCAACGTTCCGAGAGCAAATTTACGTGCGAAGAACCAGTTTGCCGATGGCTCTTCTTGCTGGTACGCGTTAATGTTATTATCGTGATCGTTGAGACGCGAGCGATCGCGAACTTCACGCCTTCTTCGATTTTTATGGGTTTCTTATGGCGCTCTGTGGCAGTTTAGCGACGCGTAAAGTCGCAGAGAACTCGGTGGAGATCGCGCACAACTGAGAGTATGCACAGTGGTTGTATACTAGATTCTTCCAGTAGAGAAAAACGACTAAAGATAAATTTTATGGGATTTAGATGGGAAACAGTTCTACCGATTCGCGATATTTTTATATACAGGTGTAAATAATAATCGTGAAAAATTTCGCAAAATATATCTTATAGATCACAACGTTTCGGTTTATATACATAATATAAAATCGTCATTTTGAAGCACACTCGTGCAACGTAATAGTTAATAAGGACCGCAAGTTATAAATTATCGTTAAAAAAATTCTATCGAAATACGATTCCGTAGACGTACATCCTCTGAAAAAAAAAGAAATGGAGCTCTGTCAAGTTCAGATGTCCATTGTGAGATCAATTACCACTTTTATCGTCGGGGCGCCGCGATCATTTACTTAACTAGAAGACAGCTAAAACATTCACACGTAGATACAATGCATCGTTTTACTACGGAGATATACCGTATCTAATGCAGGACGCTTAAAAGTCTTCGACGTTTCCTCGAAGGAGTGCACCGTGCATATTTCTTTTATCGTCTGGGACACTAACGAAGATATAGGGTGTCGACTGGCACACGGATTATCGCATCGGACCAAGTCTAAGGTGTCCCTCGTACGGAGACTGGATATTGCGTTACGTTAATTACGCGCGATATCGTGCTCGCCGTTAGGTGTGACGTTCTCGCAACGAGACACTAGGTAGACAGGATTGTCCTTGCCGTCATAGATATTATTTGTTCCATATGTACAATATTATCGTTTTGCGTAAGAGAAACTTGATAATATGTGCCGTTATACATTTGGAAGATCGCGCAGTTGTCGAACGCATGCAAGAACCGATAGAAAAAAGTCCAAGATTATATCTTTGTGGATCTAATATAAAAATATGCGGAAATTATTGAGAATGATACACGTGGCAATGATTATGTTCGCTGATGTAATGAGAGCGGTGGCGGTTGGAAATCTCAGTGAGATCGGTTGAGAGATCACCGGCAGAACCGGATAAATCTCAATACAAAGTCAATTACGGTTGGCAGCTACGATCGCGCCGGTGGGCGTGAATGGCTTGCGCGAGTCATTTGCATCGTTGCGCACCGATATCGAGCTGCTTTACAAATTCCAGCCGACTCAACATAGTGTCAGTGACTGACAGTTCGCGCCGCGGATTGTTTATTTACGCTGCGGATGCGGACAAGAGTGTTCGCCGGGCACGATATTGTTCAACTGATAGATCGATTAAATAACTTTGGGTGAGGAACGAAAGAAATGTATAATAACGATTGCGGTGCATTAGAACTGGATAAATAATATATAAAATCAATCACTGCGCTTTTTAAATTTATTAACAACGCACACAAGTTAAAAATAAGAAAAAACCGACTTGAAAAGTATTGATTTAAGAAATTCTGGAAAAAATTTGACACACGTGCCCAAAATAAATTTATGTAAAAACTTTTGTGAAAAAGCATTTTTATAATTCAGAGGAAAAAAATTGTCTGAATATTGATCGAATTGAAAATAAATAGATATTGCAAATTCGGTGACCCGAATATACGACGCTGATCATTTCTCGGTGCTAGCACGTTAACGAGCGATCGATCAGAAATTATTATGCGTCCAGGCATTTTTCACATGCGCACATGATTTATTTCGCGGACGAGAGTCAGTCGGTGCTTTGTTACAAGTAACGTTTAGCGCGCTTGATAGGGTCATTAATCCTTTCGGGTATATTTGTAGTCGTGGTCGCGAGAAAAGTGTTAGATCGCGCGCACGGAAATTATGTGTTATGTGAGCGTTGTTGGAACGAGCAAACTCGACGAGACAAACGCGCGTTGTCGGAACGATCTAACAAATTCACGCGGGTAGGCGTGGAAAGGCGACGGTTCCGCGAGAAGAGCGTGAGCGTCACAAATGATGCATCTCGTGTCGCGGTCGCTCCGTGATTAATCGGGTCAAAGCAGGTCCTCTTGTGAATGCATCGTTGCGATTGCATTGCGCCTGTGTCTTAATTCCGTCATCAGCTGCGTCGAACTTCGCAAAGAACAAGTACGCGAGATATAAGATATTTTTAACATCCACAAGCGAGAGCTACATTACAAAACCTATGATGGACGCTTAAGTGTGTGATATAAACATTCGGCTGTAAAAATTCTTCTTTGTACATTTGCCCTTTCAAATATCAAACGAGGAAGAGAGCTCGTTTGAGCAACTGTTCCGCGTTTGCGGCTGTTTTCATTCGTTGGAATTGCTGCAAAAGCCGCAACCGGCGACACATAAAAAAATCGTTTATTATGGGTAATTACAAAGTTTTACAGCTTTGTCGAGGTTTTTCCGGTGGTTTCGCCCGCTCCAAGAAGAACGCGTGGGTCGACGCAAAGTGCTTTCTCTTCCGTCTCTTGTGTATCGACGAAGAGTCGGTCGCGAGCTCTCGATTAACGACCGATATAAACGGGAGACAAAACTAATTAGCCGGGATTATTAGAGACAATATGGCAAATTGCGCTTACTCACGGGGCCCGTGGGCCCCCGCGGGGGCGACCGCGCGATCGTGCGCCGCGATAGACAACACGCCGTCGAAGCGTCGGCACGATTCGGCTCGTTAATTATGCTCCGCTTACGATTACAAGATCGCTTTAATTGCGATTGCGCAATCGGTGTTCCAATCGATACACATATATATCTTTTAACCGAGACTCGCCGAGCCATACCCCGAGGGGCCTTTCTCGTATACAATTCCACTGACCTGTTTTTCGTTTCGAGACGCATCCACAAGTACGCGAGCGATCGAGATCCCGAGAGTGCTTGCGAAATCATTTCGCTCCAAGTGCTAATTAACCCGCGCCGCGGAATTTTTTCAAACTTCCGTGTCCTTCGAGGGTGGTCCGCGCTGTTGCGTCGACAGGTTCATTAATAAATCTACGAGCTCCCCCGCTTATTTCTAGAGATACAATTTGTAAATGTAATGAGTCGCTGTGTATTTTATGCTTGTAACTTTTTTTTATGATTAGTACTTTCTAAAATACTATGTTCGAATGTTAGGTAAAAAGATACTTTTAAATAGTTTTTTTATAACAAAGCAAGAGTTGATTTCGCAAGTTTGTTATTATCGTGTAAATCGCACGTTTTATCGTCGACCGATCGCGTCGTGTAACAATCTCGAGACCATATCTGTGCGGAAAAAAACAACTTCTACGTGCGCGCGCGAAGTAAATCAATTAAATCACTCGTTGATTTTTGTCGATTCCGTAAAAGTTTACGCGTGTCTGTCGATCCGATCGAGCGCGGCTCTTGTAGGTCTGTCGCCGTGCGCTCCGCAAATCATATTACACGTATTGTGTTTCACTTTACGCTTATACGATCACGGCGGCGCCGACAATCGTCACCGTTGCTAATAGGTCGCTCTGCTAGCTCAATGAGTCAGAATGACCTCTCTTACACCCGTGCCGGGATCCAGCCAGCGTCGAGGTGGATCGTGTGTCTCCTGTCCACCCACGCTTGTCGATCGTCGATAGATCACACCTGACCGCAAATAGATCATTTACGCCCGCTGCGTCGATCTGTGGGCGCAGTTGCCGCTTTCTTTGCGCTCAGATAATTTTCGATTTCCGCACGAAATCAATGCCGGGTCGTCTTAATGTGAAATGCGTGTTATGTCATTATTATGCGGGTTTTTTTTATCGCGTACGATAAAAAAATGATTAATCGATTAATTCATTTGCGAAAAGTGCGCGCTGAATAATATCGCTCAATGCTATTGACATTATCCTTGACATATCAAATCGCAGGTAGAACATGCTAATTTATTTGAACGATCAGAAATAAAGGACCGTGAAATTAATTTCTATCTCGCTCTGACGTGGAACAATTTGGAGCAACAACGTAATAATTAAAGAACACCAATAAGTTCCTGCTTCGTTCGGTTATGTGCGACTCTGGTAACTCAATAGACACGAGTGTCATGAGTTTTATCCGCACGAATCTCGTTAATGCATATACCGGGGCCGTGTGACATTAAATCCGAAGCTGACTCACGTGTAACACGAAACGACGCATCGGTAGCACACGACGCCCAAAATCATCCCTCTCATCTTTCTCTCTACAGCTGGACGAATAACTGTTTCGCTTATTTATATGTACAATTTGATTTGAAATAATTTTAATTTTGCAAAATATTTCGGGCGAAAGTTTGCTAGATCGTCAATTATCAGTCGACATTGTTTTACTATCGTTCAGGAAAGCTGAGAGGGTTAGTAAAAATTATTATGCACCGCTAACGACGTGTAGATAAGGGGATTGTTTACGATCGTCATAAGTTAGCTATTGTTTGCTCAGGAGAGAATATTGTCTCCCTATCGTATACTTTATGACCGCTCTCTCGGTTACCTCGCAAAGGGAACTAAGGCAGGAAACGCCGGTAGGAGGGTAAAAGGAAAGCGTAATAGCGGAGACAAGATCGAACTGGCGCTATGTATTGAGACATCTCACACACAAACACAAACATCTCGTGGAAAATATCGTGTATTTCTCTTCGTGATCTGAGAGAGCAATTCGCAAGTAACGAAAAACAAAAATCAGCTCGTTACATCGTTTCCCGTTGTGTCTTATTGTAACCTGATTCTGTGAAAACATCACTTGTATCTCGAATGACGTGTCGATCTGTCGGACAACGTGAGCGTTATATGGCTTGTTATTTTTTCGCCATTCGTCTCTGTCTAGAAATGCAAGCAACGTCGGCGACGATGTGTCCTACGCGATATTCTAAACCGCAATAACCGCGGGTGCCTTCCCTCATTGTGTGCAAATATCTATTAATCTCGCGACTTCCTCGGTGCTTCATTAATGTTTCTAATTGCACACGGTTGATTCAAATTTTTACCCCAAATTAATAGAATAAGAGAGCAGAATATATGTATGTACGCATTTCCACTTGTAGCAAAATTCAGGTGTACTCCGTTCACGTCGGCAAGCAGATAAAAACTCACGATACGGATATGGAGAGACGTTAACGATTGCATTATCTTAACTGGGGTGCTATTGTTTAATGTTTGTTCAGCTGAACACGGTGACGTATTGCTGGGTCCGGTAAAGAGGGAAGTGTTTTTCTTCATCGTGTTATAGCTTTGCATCTCAGATACTTTTTGTCTTAGTCTCTCCCGTTTAGCCATTACAAAAACTAAAATAAAAAATTCCGACTAGATTATATAACACTTAACAAGTTTTATTTTATTCAATAGCCACAAATTTATACTGAAACAATGTTGAATAATTCATTTTGCAAATTGATGCTTATTTCTGTCATATCTTATTACTGCGGAAGGTAGCAATCGCGGTGCATTATCGTTCCGAAGAAATTTTCAGCGGTCGCTGCCAACGCGATCAATGGTAGCATGCACAATACTCGGCGCGAGACCGAGGTGGCAATGTCTACACGAACGACGTATATGCCTACTACTGCGGAGGTGGTTTCAAACGTGAAATAATCACGCGTGGTCGAGCAAGAGACGTCGAATGAGTCACACCGCGTGCAATATTGTGAGCCGCGCGAATATCGTCGTTCCGAGGACCGTTAGCAGCAAAGAATATGACCGGAAAAATAGTTATAGCGTCAATACATATCGCCATCTGTGCACACAAGTGTAATATGAAAATAAGAAAAAAATGTGTGGTGATAATAAACATCTGAAATGAGAAATGGATAATAAAACTATTGCGACGAGATACGTAGTATGTGAAATATATGTTAATTTTATAAATGTTAGAATCACAAATTTCGAGTTCAAATGTAAGAAATTTGTAATCCAACGTCTAAATTAATTATCGACGTTCAAACCTAGTTATTATAGGCAATAGATTAACAGTAAAGATAAATTAACGACATCGGGATAAGATTTTTTGCGAACGTGTCTCCCACGGTATATTCTTAGCTCGGTCTATGAGGAATGATGTTCTATTGCGCGACAACGCGCGGCTTTCTTTCCGTCTTTTTCGCGATTCTACACGCGCCGCTATAAATTTGCAATTAACGGAATCCGATTGCGCCGTGTCGAGTCGATTGGACACGCATTCGAGCCTCCAGTATCACGGAGTCGCTTCCCTCAGGATTTACACGTGGGTGTCCCATTAAGATTACCGATCCTCGCGACAAGTGTCCCGACTTTCTCTCTGTCATCGAAACTTTTCTATAAATCTTATGTAAAAAAAAATCAATAACCGTTCTCTCTTCGAAAAACTATTGTAGATTTTTGAATTGTGCAGACAAACTCATCACATCATAGACATGTAATTGCAAAATTAACTTCCTAGTGACATTCTGATTATACGTCTACGTAATTAAATTTTTAAAAGATCAAGACACTTAAACGCAAATAATCTAATGTGATATTTAAGTTGAAAGGTTTCGACCTTTAAAATTTGCATTGATGGAACATCAATAAAAAATAAAGTTCACGACCGTCTTGTAACGAGTACCTTAACCTCGATCGTCTGCGATCAGCAGGGGATCAGCATACTCTTACACTGCAACGAAATAACACTGCCCTCGATCGGGGTGACTCCGTTCAGAAGTCGCTCATAAACGAGATCGTTATCGAACTGGAGTTATCGTATCTATCCGTGCGCGGTACGTATACGGCTACTGATCGTGATATCGTAGACCTCGACGACATTCGTGGGATAACTATGTCCGGTCTCGAATCACGATCTGCGATATTGGTATATTTACTGCGAGCATTACAGTGTTGACGAAACTGTACATGTCCATCATTTCGTTTTTACTAATCGACTGATTAAAATTAAATGATCTAAATCTACTCTAACGTTGAATGTTGTGTCACCATCGCAATTTTAATAGACTTGATTGTTTTTGTTGACTTATCTATTCAAGATTTATTTGTCCAATAAGCACATTTGATTAATCGCAGTTCGTTTCAAAGACAAAAGATTAACAAACCGACATTGCGAATGTACGTTCGCCGTGTCGTTTTCAGAGCAGAATCTTAATCTTTAATGAAATCGTTACTCGAGACAGTCATTAATGAGACAAGTCGGTCAATGTAGGGCGCTTGACGCAGCAGACTGGAAATTTGCGAAGGTGGCGGGACCAGCACCGTAAACTACTCATCATGGATACAGCGCGTGGGTCGTTAAGCCATTGTCATTATGAAAATGACAGCGTGGTCCGAAGAATGGTAGTCGTGCACTTGCGTTCCCGCTTTTATCGTTTTGATGAGAATGCATTTTAATTCGTCTCGAAGTTCATCTATGTTTTTCAGAGATTCTGTGTATATATTACCTGACGTCAAACATATAAAAATTTTTTTTTTTTTTTTTTTTTTTTTTTTTTTTTTTTTAAGTAAGGTTTCTCAAGTTTCAGTTAAGATCGGATTTAAGGATTCTTCATTATTCCTTATTATCTCTGCATGTCAGTTTGCAAACAAACTAGTATTCACATCCGATATTCACTCATTTCAGATGTTGTTTACTTCTTGCATTGCAATATTGTAAGATAAAACATTGTGCAATCGATGTTGATTCTCGAAGGAAATCCACCTTTCGATCGCGCGAAGAGGTACGAAAGATCGCGGAAGGATGGCTCGGGTCTCGCGATTTGCATACTGCGATCGGGGAAGCACGTGGGCTAGCGCGGCGTTGAGTCCGGCGTAATGAGCCGCACTTATGCATACACGCAGTGACACCTTCTCCGTTCGCGAGTGTGAATCATCATTCGAGAAAGAGAGAGAGCTCGAGATAAAAGTTTCTTCGCGAAAGAAATCTCCGTCATATATCCACGCTCATCTACCTGCATTCCCTGCGCCCCTCTTTTCGATGAACAATATAACGTAAGGCGCCTCGGCGAAGGCGGCCACGGTTTGTAACTAGTTATTATAACGCTAAATTATAGGTATCCGCATAGGTGACACGCAACGCGCCTCGTGTGCATGCATGCGTGCATGCGTGCGCTGATAATTTATTCGATGGCGCGCTCGTAAATGGATAGGGGAATAGTCGCGTCTGGGCGCGATGCAATCGAACGCTTATCAAGTTTAGAAGAGCTCCGAAAGCGCGAAACGGAAAGTGATTTCTTTTTAGACCTATGTATACAGATTGAATAAACTGAGATTAGCGTAATTTTATTCGAAATTTTCTCGCCAAGACAAACGAGACCAGTAACGCTTGATATAGCATCCTCGCGATGAGTACAACGATCTAGAAGCAAAAGACCGCGAACGGCCGACAGTGTCCGGGTGCGTGAGGTTATCCGTGTCACGGATCAGCACTATCCGTTCTGAATTCCCCGCTGGCGAACGGTCGATCCAGGCGAATGGAAAACGGAGGCACCGCGGAAGTGGGGAGACACCCACTTTATACTTATGTTCGGCACGACCGTGGCCCCGGTGAACGCAGATACTACGCACACGCACAATAAAACAACCGGATCAGTCTTACACATAAATAATGTGATATTTGAACGTTACATAAATTAAATTTTATTTCTAGTTTTCATTCTATTATTTAATTCAAGCATTAAAAAATCTGTTTTTCTCGATTACCTTAAAATATAGATACTTTGAATAAATGATTATACATATAGAGTATATATTAAATTTTCCTTTGTCGTTGCACACAAACCGGACATTAAACGGATTAAAATAAAAATGATCTTACACTAGCCGTCACAACAAGGGCTGGCCGGCGTCGACGATGACGTCGGCGGCGGCGCTAGAACGAAGTCGTCGATGTACAGCCGGCTCGTATTCGCATTCTCCATCCCTATGAATGAATGTGGCGCCAAGTGAATGGAGTGTGTCTGTGCCAGCCGTGCCTACGCACAGCTAGCGACGTGATCCGGAGCCGCCTGGCTCCCTCGTGACCTGCACGCGTGCGTGCGTAGGAATCGCGAGCGTGAGGATCGGTGACTAATTTGCACGCGCTTAACCCTACGCGCGCGTTGGTTGTTGCTCATTTGTCGGGGCGAAAGATGGACCACCAACATCGAAATAATTCTCGAGATAAATCTTCGTTTTCGGATTCACTATTCGGATAACTGTAAATAAAGATGATATTTCATATATTACGAGAAAGAATAAAAATTTTAAAAATATATGATTATACAAGACTAAGTATCTGAAAAAAATGTCTCTTAGAGATATGGATATCTGCACTTTAGACGAATTCCATAGATGAATAAATCTCTACAACTTGTTTTTTTCTTTGAGTTGTCCTTTGTGTCACTCATAAGATAAATACGAGTTAATTAATTTTCTTACATAACACCTGTCCGTTTTCACTTATTCTTAATTCGTTTGATCCCCTCTGTAATTTTGCGATAAAATAAAAAGAGGTATAAAGAAAGAGGTTGGATTTCGCGTCGACCATGAAGAAATCCGGTCGCTACCTGTTTGGAAGGTAGCGGTCGACGAAAAGGCGTCTGGAGGAACTGGCGGACAAGACACGCAATGTATTCGTGCATACATGTATGCACATATACGCTGCCGAAGATGGCCCGCGGCTGGCGGCCGGTGATCTTATCACACGATGGTCCGTGCTCGAGTGACGGGCAGGTATTAGGCAATTACGCGCCGCTTAATTGCTGATTACTCAAGGGCGCGGTGGCCCGCCGCTAATTACGCTCGCTGACAATTTATGCTGTTCGTTCGCGCCCAGGTGGTAATTACCGGGCGGCTCCTAGTGACACCATCGTTTTTTGTGGAACCGCGGAATCGCCGTGATTTAAGAGATGACGGACTAAAATTACTATGGTCATCACGTTTTATCGCTCAGAAAATATCTTCCCTATAATCTTTTCAAAGATTTAAAAGGTCGATGAACTCATAGTTTAATGAAAACGTAAAGCCAGTCTCGACAGTTCTCGCTTCAGCTGTGTAACGATTTGATCGTAAAGTATAATGACTTTAGGTACATAGTATGTATTTTTTTTTCTGGAGTAATCAATAAGCTTCGAATATTATACACTAGTTCTTCCGAGATTTATTTATTCTCTTATTTTTTCTCTTTACTTTTTTTTCTTCGAAGATATATCTTGTAGATACATCTTTCGATTTAATAGGATCACACCATTTTTTACCGATTGAAAAATTAAAGGACAAACTCATTCTATATTTATTAATTCTACATCAGTTCCAGTATATTTCCGTATTCGAATTTCTAATAGTGTTTACTCGTATTTTGCGGTAACTACTCGTCGCTCGTAACTGCCTGTTAAATCGCTCTCGGACTTTAGTCGGCGATTGGCGGCAGATTGCGGCGGTTTCCGCAAAAGCTGCGCCGGCGAAATCACGATGAGAGACCGACGCGACGTAATTATGACAAGTTAATGTCGCCGATGCAATCCGAGAAGGTTAGCCTCGCGGCAAATTGAACCGCCCACGCGATATTAGCAGGAGACCGCACTTCGTAGCTAAGTCCCCGACGTTCGCGGTCATGTCCATTGCGAATTCGTATACATACATGAATACCGCGTGCACGCGTGTTATTCCATTAGCGTGATCCCTTGCGTCTCCAGATATATGCATCGCGCACGTTGCGCTGTGTTATTTATGTGACGTTCCATTACAAGCTCTTAATTGTTTGACTAATGTACATGTCTAGGTCTACCGCAAAGTCCGCTTTAAATGATTTCTCCGTGTTTAACTACCGTGAATCTTTTCGTGAAATAGAAATTAGAAATTTGTCTTGTTAGAAATAACAATTTTTAGTTTCTCCTGAATTCCGGTATCCTATTTTTTCACGCGTGCGGCAACCGTGAAAGTGGCAAAGATACCACCTTCGGAGAGGCGCAAAGATGCCAGAGCGATATCCAGAGCATCCAATTATCTTCCCGCTCGTTATCTCAGCCCGATCGTTATCGCCAAGTGCGACCCAGAAAAGGAGATAGAAAGAACGAGGAAGCTGGGTCCGAAAGGGATACCCCGCGGCGTTAAAGTCGTTGGCGATTCTCGACTGAGACAATGGAAGTCTTCTTTCGCACCTGCCCCCGAGCTATGCGCGCGATGGAAGCCCGATTAAATATTGATTTTAGCTACGCGGCTGAAGAAGAGACAAAGGAAGAAAATCGGCTCGAGTGAGAAACCATGACGGGGGGCACCTGCCAATTTCCGAAGATGATTTCACGACCGATTCATGAGCGGATTTACATTGAAACCAATAAAAATTTGGCTATAAGAAATAACAATTTTGTTCCAAAATATTTGTCTATTTCTGAAAATTATATGCTCAGCAAAAGTAGAACAGCATATATTTCCTCTTCGCAATATCTATTTGCTTAAATATACTCCGAAAAAAATTACATGTTAACTCAATAATCTATAATCAAGAAATTTGCGTTTTGTCAAAACTCGATATCGAGTCGTGGTCTTTTCTTTGTGACCTCCGCACTCTCCGTGAACTCGCTGTCTTTCGCACGCGGCTAATGGACTTATTGAATATGTTGATGGAATACGCACTCGTCGATATAAGCTGTTGGTTGAATTAAATTGCAAAGTCTCTTCGTCGCGTATAGTAGGTAGCAAACGTAATTGAAAGAGGGACTCTTTCTTAAGACTGGAATAAAGAGCTTGTTGCAAGAAACAGTCTGCCGGCGTTGCGGATGAAAGGATATCGCATAGAATCTGCACGCGCGCGTAGGTGATTAATTTTCAGAACTATGCAAGCTTAACATATAAAATAATATCTTTTATCTTTTAATATAAACTTTAAAATTGCAATTAAAATTTCTAATGTTAAAGAATTTTGGTTATTGTTTCTATTATAAAATACGACTGTTATATTTGTGGAAAGTAAAGAAACCTGAACATTGCGATTTTCGTTGATGATCAAACAGAACGTTGATCATCACGCGAGAAGTTTTTTTAACACGCGGAAGTGAAAAAATAAAACGCAAAGTCATTTGTGTTTATATTGTTTCTCAATAAGCGTAAAGCAACGGACATTATAGCGAATCGTCTTGGAGAAAGCCGTTTTAACAAAGCTTGAAATTAATTACCACAGAGCTCGCAGGATGCGCAAGTTTATATTAATGGAGTAATAATAAATAATTTCACGGATGTAACTTGAGGAAAAGTCGGTTTTGAGAGATGATTGGATCCTCCCTTTCCGGTGCAAAATTTAAGTAGTCATGAAGCTCTACACGAAAAAAATTACATAGTATATATATCTATAAACATATATATACTTTTTAATTTACAATTTAATCGTAGTATTATTTTCTTAGATTAGTGAATATCAAATTTGTTTGGTACAGTTAACAATAAATTATACTACAAAATATATCGCACTGACGTGAATGTCATGCATGACACTTCCGGTGATCGAAGAAGTGTAAGCGACAGCGTGTCTCCTTGTATGTAAAATCGGCGTATGAATGCATCATGGCGAATAATGGGCGAGGCTCGCGCGGTATTGCTATAAACCATGATCGTCCTACACAGCCCCACCTGTCGACTAGACCCAGTGCCGATCAGCGCGGCCAGAATTGCAAAATCTTTAGCTTCGATAAACGAATCAAGGGGAAGAGAGCAATAGTTTGCGCGTATATTTTTTTCTTGGAACTATTTAAAAAAAAAAAAATACAATAAAATTTGAAGCGCAATACAATTCGAACAAGTAACCAATCAGTGTTTTAATTAACTATCAAACATTGTAATACTACGTATTACAATCTTATTAAAAGCCACCAACGCAGCTTTCATCGCCGTTATCATACATCGCGATTTACAAGTCGACGCTAATGTAATGCGCCCGGTCTGTACTCTCGCGTTTTCCTCTTCGAGCCGTTCAATCGACGAGAAAGACCGGGGTAATGTAACGCACCGACATTACACTATCGACTCGAGTAACGATCGCTTCGGGTCTCGTCACGTGCTTGCGCACACGCACGAAGAACGCGGAGGACACGGTTCACCGCGTCAGGACGATATCGTCGATATTATCACGTCGCAGATATCATTCTCGATAAACGCGCAAATATTTCGTTCATGACATCCGCTACGGGATTTTATTTCTAGTTTCATTCTTGATAAGTTGCCTGCAAACACGAACTTTGTGACGCGAGACTGATGGACGGTGGTCCCCAGATTGCGCGTAATTGGATTATGCGTGAACTTTATCGGAGAATAAGATTGTTACAGCGCCGTCACGCTTCATTATGCCGTGTTGCGTAGTGGTCAAACCTGGCTACGATATCTGGTTGCAGATATAATTTTATGCATTCAAGGTGTTCCCGGGTTTCTCGACCGGCAATGTTCGTGCCACGTTACAAAGAACAAATAGATAATAATATCCAGTCGAGAAGATGCCGCCTCATGACGAAGGTCGCGAGACAATTCACGTGTTTACAGAAATCAGCCGACTCATCGGTGCATCCTCCGTGACACAAACCCGGTGTACATCCTCTCCGATTTCGTTCGCGCGTGCTCCGGTCCGCGAATTATTCGCAACACGTGCAGATTATTGCCACCTTCTGGTATTCGACGAGCACCGCCGCGAGCATTGTAGATTGGATCGAATGTCGCCACGAAGCTTTCTCGGTAACTCAGTAACTTTCCTGGTAACGCCTCTAAGTACTGATATCTGGAGCTCCCTTACCTGTGTGCTCAGGGCTGTTTCTACTAAAACGCCCCCGCGTGACGTTCATGTCTAAATTAATTGTGTCGCAATTTTTTGCGACACAATATTTATTACTTTATTACAGCAAATATTACATTGAAAATTAAATTTTTTTATTTTAATATTTATTTTTGTTTCTTATGGATATATTATACATAAAATTTCTTCTCGATAATGTCTTCATTATCTCATCAGATCGTGATGATATTTTCTATCTGTGGTTTCTTTCAAGAACACTTGCTTTTGTGTAGTCTTCCTTAATTTTATCTTCACGTAAGATTTGTATATCAGTCGTAAAGAACCAACTAATGGACGAATATTTCAAATATGTTCAGCCCTGGTGCAAATGCTGAACGCGGAACGTGAAATCGAGAAGGTACATATCGCGCAAGCACGTACGCGTATCACGCGATTAAATTCCTCCTCAGCGTTTCTCGTTGACTACCTTTCGAGATGTCGTGTGGCCGACGTTACTTGACTCTGACTAATGCCGCAGATAAATATTTACTTGCTTACTACAACCAATATTTAGTAACTTCTAGATCTGCACTGAATACATATGTATGTAGCCATAAGCGCAAAGAAGAAAAAGAGAAAGAGATATTTGAAAAACGATCTCTGACACACATAACGACGTCGACATCATTTTTTATATTTTAAAGAACTCGAGTGCTTAATAATATAATTAAGCGTACACACACATATGTATATATATAGTTTCGAAGTATTATAATTATTTCCATTCACATCGGTGCGTGACTCGAATTTTCGAGGCGCGCACCTGCTGCATAGAGATATATCTAGCGATATTCTAGAGACGATCGGCCTTACTGAATCGATACCGTGAATCGACGGATCGACGACGGTTGATTGTGTGCTAGACGATGTTCTGAGGGAGGCGGGCGGACGCGTGGGCATCGGGATTTTTATAACGGTAAATTGCGGCACAAAAAGGTGATAAAAAGAGGACGTGCACACAACGTGGCAGGAAGGGGACAATGGTGGAGGAGGCACTGATTTGAATATCGACGTCAAGGAACAGTGAAAGATCATGAGGCGTGGGCTCTTCTCTATGGCCTGCACCTTACGGATCCGTCTTGCTCTGCTCCCCATCGTCCCCTTCCTCGTGTAGTGTTTCTCCCTCTCTCTTCGCACATTACCGTCGCGAGGAGATTTAATGCAGCCGCACGTGCTTTCGTAACGGTGTATTGCACCGCTGTTAACCGATACCGGCACGGTTCGCGTGCAAATGGCGGCATTCGCGAAAAAAGCGAGTTAATTGAAGAATTAATTTGCGGAGAATTAAACAATGATGTAAATAATATCCGTCAATGAATACGGAACTGTCTGTCTGTCTAACCGCGTTAATTATTCTTTTTGTATTTTTGTTCCATCCGCGAATTTACTTACACATCATTTTACTTTAGAAACAATTAACAATATAACTAACGTTATATGATACAATAATATAATTTATGTTAAAAACTTAAAGTTTTTCTATACATAAACGACCAAGATTTTAATTTTACCATATGAGAAGTTTATCGTATGTGAGAAAACCCATCCTAAGTAGCATGTTTTGCAAGCTGGTCGATTTATTGAAATTGATTAGGGTCACTGATTTACGCACGGCGAATCGCAGCTAGACGCCGTTAAATGTAAATAATGTATTTTATCGAGCAATAACTTCTGAGCAACATTTATATCGCCGGGGTAACGTCGGTTTTCGATAACTCGTATTGATGCAGCGTCGATTTACTACAGGTTTTTCCTCGCTCTCGACGGCTACCTTCGTAAATATCATCGAGTTAACGATCGATCTTCCGTTCTGGACGATTAAGTGTGTAGGTTCTTAGGTTCTACAGTGGTTTTTTAGGCAGGTTTAATTACTTCCCACGTTGGTTGGGTTATTTAATGCTCTTAAGAAAACTTTCGCACCCAGATTGCGTACCACTCGATTAATTGTTCACATGTTGCATCTTGCAAACACGTGCAACTATAAATGAAACAAATTTCAAACAACTACGAATAATTTTTAAATAAGATATATAATAGCAAAGTTATATTGCTGTAATGTTTACTGATTATTGAACAAATAGAATTACTATAAAGTTACAATAAAAAATTATAAATATCTAATAATTAACTTTTCCAATTTAAAACTTCAATTTGTCGTAAATATATTGGGTGGAAGAGAGATCGCGCGTTTTGTACTTTCCATCGCGTTCTTCGCGAGCCATGGCCACACCTGTAAAGCTACAAGAAGACGGAAGACTTCCGGTCCTTCTGAGCGAAACGAGTCGTCGTTGTCATTAAACGCGCGCGGATCCATTCACTTTGCGAACATGGTGCAAGAAGTTCATTCAGCTGGCAGCTCGTACGCTGCCGGCCGCCTACGTGTCACGTTATGTGTGCATAGATCCGCACGCATGCATGATATTGTCTCTATACTCGGCATATTTACATACTGGATTTGCTATCGGCGACGATACCAAGGGAAATAGAGAGAATACCCTCCTTTTCCACGTAATGTAACCGCTACGCGAAATCGCGCCGTCGAGTCGCTCGTTTGGATGTTAATGCGACGAGGATAAACGTTGAATCACATCGCAGATATAAGAAATGTTAGGTTTCTTGGAATTTCTTTCAAGATAGCCAAACACGCGAGGAAGAACAGAAATAACAAAAGAAATTATCGTTGTTTGTAGAAATATGAAGAAACAACAACAACAAAAATAAGAAAAACATTTTAAACTCAATTAAATAAAAAAAAAACACACAAACTCTCTAAGTAGAAAGTATTTTAGCAATTAATAAATTATAATAACGGAAACTTGCGAGTAATAAAAAAAGTTATGAAAGTTATGAAGCAGATGTGTGCAGTAAAGAAATTCTAAACTTGAACTTTTCTACAACTTGTTTCATTCGAGATATAAACTAATTAAAAGAAACAAACGCCTCTTTGGTCGTCCATCGATGGATCACCATCGGCGGTAAAGCGATTTACGAGCGAACGACGTGTCACGCGTCTCTGCGCTATTCCCGACACCTGGGAGGAGCGAAAGTCTCGACGGTGACTCTCGATTGGTCGGCTGGCCTCACTGCGACCGGTAGGCATCGAGATAATTATACTACCGCGATAAATTAGCTTGGCGTGTCACACGCCGCGCGAAACCTGTCTCCGAGATACGGAGACTTATCCGGTCCGCGAGATTTCGCGGCGACCAATCGAGACGCTCGATTGGATATCAAATGGTCGCGATATACGTCAAACCGAGCTGGGCTTTATCGATTTATAGCGCCGTGCACATAACGTCTGTCGGGTGACATTGATGAGAAATTTGCACATGATATTCGAAAATTAAACCAGATAATCTATTTATGGTTTATTCTCGACTCTCTCTCTAATCTTTAAACTCATGTAGTAAAACTTCAAAACTGAAAGTAAAATCAAGTTCCCCATTTTAAATCCGTTGAGAGAAATATATTCTCAAAATATAATGATATCGCAGAACATAGTAAATCAAAAACGAACGAACACATGCCATTAACTTCGCTCGAGATTGCAGATTGTGAGTAACCGGACTCGCTGTAGGCAAAATCAAAGATCTCGTGCTAACACGCATGTTATATATGCGCGATATGAAGTCGGAACGCGATCGGAAAAAGCATCGCGGCTATTAGCATTACTCATAAATAATTGCCCCGAAAATTCCACACGATCTACAATTCGATCGCGCTCTTTTTCCGCCGGGAGGTGATAAATTCGAGAGTTCACGGACGCTATAATACATCCGCCCACATTCGACATGACAAAAAAAAAATCGACCTGTTCCCGCCGTTCGTTTAAGATTCTAGATTAGACGCGTACCGTTGAACTTGTTTTTAACTGGCCAATGATCTATCGGCTAAGACATTCCATTTCCCTTCTCGAGATTCCATCGCGGCGTTTTCTTCTGTGCGCGCGTTATACATTGCGTTTAATATTACCCGATCATTAGTCATGCGTATTTAAACATTTAAAGATTTGACACGTTATTTAGATTTCCAATGAATATTTAACAACACTCGTGTACACACTCGTATTTCCAAGAGGTGTCATATTCAACCTCTATTTTCGTAGCGAGCGAAAAGTGTTGTTAAGATCATTAGAGACAAGGATAAGAGATATTGATGACGGCTATGTCTGTGACATATTCTCATAACATCGCCCACATTATCTCGAAGAAAATTATCATGTCGATGAGTGTGTTTGGAATATCGATAAACATGTCATCGAGATATAGTCCCGAGGAGTATACCTTCTTCTTGCGCTCCATCTTCGATAAAGTGTGGAAGGTAAATTCTCGCGGAATCGTCGGAGACGAGCGCCGACGTAAATTTCTCGGACGGACTTAGATGGTTTCCACGCTGCATCGTGGAAATCCACAGCGTTCAAAGACAAATGTGCGAACTGGAATATGTTTATAAAGACCACAGAAACATATGTAACCATTTTAACTGAGGGAGAATATAATAAATTAATATGTTAATAAATCAAAAGGTTTACAAGATTATATTTATACAAATAAATCGTTTTGCTTGGTTTTGCAAAACAAAAGAAGAGCAAAAGAAGAGTCAACAGCACATGGTGTTCCCAAGCGGTCACCCATCTAGGTACTGACCATGCTGAACGTTGCTTGACTTCGGTGATCGGACGAGGACCGGTACTTTCATACGTCAAATGGCCGTTGACGCCTAAAGATACTTGCTCCAAAGAATATATGATAGAACAAAAAAAGTGAAAGTTCGCGTATCTGCTTGTTTTATTAGCGTGTTTTCCTTTAAATAAGTTTAGACGCTTGAAGAAGATCACGGAGAGGCGGATTGCGACGTAATCGGCAAAGGTTTCCTTCGGTCGCGATGTGATCTTCGAAAACACGCCGCTATCGGGACCGTTATCATCGTCGTTCGCAAGCACTTCGATACAAGGTGCATAACGCGCATCGTTGTATATCGTGCATAATAATCTCCGATGTGTACAGCCAGTTCCGCAGTAACAACGGGACTGCGCCGCCGTCGACTCGAGGCAATCGCGGCCGCGTTATATATTCGACATTTGCGCATTCAAATTGTCCTGTAACGACATGTAAAGCTCTCCCGCAAAATGCGAGGCAAGCGGATTTCTTCCTCGCGAAAACGACTCGAGCGTGCGTATATTCGGGTAACGGAGCCACGGACAACACTTTGCTCGTGCGTTGTCCGTTTAAAGGATAATACTGTTCTTTAGGGTGTCATTAAGCACGTAACGAGGTTAGATCATTTATAATATCCAATATTACATTTTGGTTAATCAAATTTTAACACTTTGCTGGAATCAGCAATTAGTAACAAAAAGAAGATCGATATATCGATATGCGATATTATGATGTTTGCATAGAAAAAATCTTATTTCTGCTCGAAACGCTACTTAGTAGTAAAAAGTACTACGTACTATTGCAAAAATATTTTGTATCGACGCGATCTACGTTAAATTTTTCATTGTTCAGAGAATGAACGATTTACATTTACCGCTATTTCATTTATGGGGAGGAAGTGCTTTATAAAACATCTTGAAAATACATTTCCTATTTAGTTTACGGGATCGTCGTTATAGATTACTTCTTCTATCGTGAGAAAGAAAGAGGAAGAGAGAAAGATAGCAGAGAAAGCTTTCTCTCGTCGAGCACATCGTACGAGCTCATTCACCCCCGTTAGTCACGCGTACAGGTTTAATAGAACAGATCGAACCGTGCGTTTATTGCACTCACGGTCGACAGAGAGCGCGTCAATATATTTTTTTATTTTATCGTAATTTCTTTCGATTTTAAGTAATTCTTTTTCAGGTTTTATCAAATTAGTATGCACCAAGATTTTGGAAGTAAACGTTTTAACGATTAAGCACAATTACCGTACGATTTTGATGCGATATTCTAGATAAGGATTTTCTGTATTTTATCGTACGTCCATTCCACTGATATTCCAAAACGAATCCTGGCCTACTTTTCTGATCTCTTTCTCAACCGGAAATTATTCGTCACCGTAAAGAGTCCCGCTAAACACCCGTGTGATGTGCATCCGTTTTCAGCAAAAAAGATCCCACCTTTAGGAAGCCTCGTTCACTACGAAACTCAGCTCGGATTTAAAGTAGGCAAGGTTTTATAAAGGAAAAAAATATTAATAAATGGTGTGGGTGAGTCCTACTTCCTGATCCTTGGCTCGCATGCAAGATACCGACAATCGGAGGGTGAGCAAGAACCGTTAACCGTCATCGTCGATAATCGACAGGTTCGATCAGTCTTTATACGCATCAAAGGGTGTCTTCGTATCTTCCGAAAGGAATATTTGGTTCAGATCACATCCGGCTTTTTTCATTGGATCTATATTGATTTGAAATAAAAAAAAAACCGGCATGTATATACACGCGCATGTGATATTTGTCTATGATCATATTTAAAAAAATTGATTCGTACCTTTTAGTGCAAAAATACAAATATTCACAATTGCTATGAATTTCGATCTTATTGCAATCTTGCCATTATCTCGTGATATTCGATACGCTTCGCTGCAACAATCAGCACTTCAAGAGCGCAATTTGTTCTTATAAATTGTTCTAAGTACTATTACATCAGCCGCACTTATCTCGCGCTTAGGCGAAGTCAGAGTGTCTCGCGCGATATGACGTCGTCACGCTTTAAGCACCGTGCTTGCCACTTTTGCAATGATCTGTTATACAAGGTGAACCACAAAACTTGACTATTTTGTATTATTTAGTAAAATGGCATTCACATTTTCTTATCTTGAGTAATTAAAGATACAAAAATGCATTTGAGACATATTTTTGTATCTAAGAATTATTCTTTCTCGTACTCTTTTTTAAATAAAAATAATCAGAGAAAGAGAAAGAAGAATTGAGAAATGTCGTTGCGCGGTTCACCGTGTATGCAGTAAGTTTTTGCGGAATCTCAATCTGGAACCTTTGTCAAACACCCGCGCCGTTATCGCGCAATTAAACGCCGTGATCGCCGCTGTCACCGGGTCGCAGCGACTGCAAGGAGATAAGAGCTAGGATTTCTCCGAGTGTAACAGCGTGTGCAGGTACAGGCGCCACGGGATTGATCGATCATGTTGCGTCGCGCGCACGCGAAGGTTCGGCGATTCAAATGCGCGCGTGTCTACGCGCTGATGTAGCGATTGTCGTTGACTGAACCGTTTAGCCCTTTCTACCGAACGATAAATGGTGCACGATAGCGTCTCGCGTACGTTGCCGTATGCGATTTAATTATCTCGATTTCTATACCGAACGTGCGCCCGCCGTTTTAAAGGTCATCGGCGTTGTTTTAAGTATAACGAGGACTTACGACCAATCGCGTAATTTTATTTTGCGTTTTGTCCATCAACGATAAAATCTCTATCGTCAATGTCAGTTGTTGCTTTAAACCGTATGATTCAAAATAAGGATCAGCGTTCAAAATAAGGATCTATAAAAATACAGCATCAGAAATAACATTGTTATGCTTTTTTGCAACAACACTGCTCTTGGCAAATTAAGTTTAAAGATATATATGTATATTTTTTTTCTTTAGCATTACTCTATATTTGCTAAAGAGTTTCGCAAACTTTCGATCCCCCGCGGCCACGCGCGCGATCGCTCGAAATTAATCTCTCTCTTCCCCCGGAGAGAGGGGTCATCGGTCGGCGCGCGAGCACCTTTCGAGATCGTTAATCCACGATTTACGCAATCACGTTTCGTAACGGTGTGCCCCGTACATCTGCCACCCACACGCCTTGGGACAGAAATTATCCTAATGACGGTCGAGGGCTGTTTATAACGTCAAATTGATTTCACCGCCTTGTGGTTTCGGGCAGTGCATATTTCTGAGCAGTCAAAAAAATCACTCGTCCGATATATTCTCTTTCTAACGATACATCTATCTCGTCGTAAGAGCGAGAGATCGACAAATATCTTGACGATCTCTCGAACGTACTGCTACTACAGTTTAGGCCAAAAGATTTTTCTGTCATTTTTTCTTTTTAAATTTTAAATATGTCAAAATATAAACAGAAAATATATCAAGATATTATTTGAATATTTTAAAAATAATTTTTTATATAAAAAATTTATCTTTGTATTTTACACACCAAAACAGTCTTTACAAAAGAAAACAACAAACGCCAAGTACATAAAAACTATCCAAAACAAAGAAACACAGATTAACGCAATTAGCCAAGTACTGGATTCAAGACTATAGACCTTATAAAACGGGCTTAAAACAAAAGTACAAAAACTTGGCGTGCTCGTATATAT